>QWZN01000373.1:0-16763 GCA_003693225.1 Venturia aucupariae
CTAGCCTACCTATATACTATTCATAGTCGCCTCGAGTGCGAGGACGCCCTCCTAGGAAAGGAGGTAATTATAATAAGGTTTAGGATAATTCCTCTAAGGAAGGAGATTAGGATCAGGTTAGGTAATTATTAATTATATAACCTATATATATAGGTCGTAGGTTCCTTGCAAGGGAGGAATAGATAGAGATTATCTTTAATACAAATCTATTCTTATACTTCTTTATAATTCTTATATAAGTAGTAGTCTATTCTCCTAGTTCTCTTGATAATATCTGTCCTACTTCTTATAGACTATAGAGTTTACTAGCTTGTTTCTTCTAAAGGTTTAGTAGTTAATTTTTATATATGTATTATAATAATATAGTATTCCTAGCTAGGAATTTCCCTTACAGGGTAAAATAACTATAGTAGCTATACTAATACTGAGTACTAGGCTCAAATTAAATAAATAGTTTTTATAAATTACTAAGCAAGCTAACTGTATAATACCAATGAGTACTAGTATCTAATATAGTAGTTTATTCTTACTCTCTTATTAGTACTAGCCTTTCTACCTATCCTTAGACCCCAATTGTAATGATATTATTGGAAATTAAGTTAGAAAGTACTAAGTTTAGATTTTCTTTAGTTATAGTATCTACTAGGTTGTCTCTACTATTAATCTATTTCATTTTAATAATTTCCCTTTTCTTATATAACTCTCTTAGAGCTATAATATTAATTATAAGTCTCTTCTATTCAGTTATTCCCAACTTCATGAGGTATTTATATAAAGAGTATAAATCTATATAAACCATAATACTAATATCTAGTAGTTGTAATTTTTTAAGAATTTTGCTAATTATAGATATAATAGTAAAACCTTGATTAGCTCTATTACTTATAGCTAGGATTTCTAATATAGAAAAGCTCCTAGTAACTCTCTTAGCTTTAATAGAAGTCTAGTAGATAATATTTCCTTAGAAAATAAAACTATTATTACTATCTTTCTTAGATCTAATAGTTATTACAAATCTAACTCAGGTACTTAGATCTTAATTATTACTAAATAATCTATCTAGAAAGATATAGATTCTGGATTTTCTAAGGTTAAAAGGGATAAATATAAGCCCTCTATCTATACTCTTTTACTACTATTTAAGCCTTTTATTAAGTTTCTTAATATTATCTTTTTCTAGTTCCTAGGCCTATATAGCTATGGATAAATCAAAGAATACTTCTAGCTAAAAGATTATAGTAGTATATACTCCTCTTACTCTTTACTTAATAAATTTTTTCTTCTAAATATTCTTAACTCAACTAGTATTAATAAGTTTGATCTTTTTACCTTACTTTCTCTAGGTAATAAGATGGTCTATATTATTCTATTTAATAATCTATCTATAAATTATAAGTTCTTTTCCTTACTCTAGAAAGCTAATAAGTATAGCTATAAATCCTCCTTTCTTTCTCTTAAGCTCTTCTTATTTAATAGAGTCTTTATTTCTAAGAAGTAATATATTATAAGTTTGTAATATAATAATACCAAATTTATCTCTCTTAGAGATTACAAGGTATAGATTATAGATAGATAATTCTATATTCAATTTCTCTCTAGAGTAGTTAAAGTAAATACTAAACTAATAGAGTCCTACTTTAGGGATTCTATATAGTAGTTTCATAATCTTTATAAGTATATCTAGCTTAAAGTTACCTTCAAGTTCTTTTGAGAGGTATATATAAATAATCCTAGAGAGATTTATCTTTAACTAGATAGAAGCGTAGGTAATATCCCTTAAGAATATAAATAGTTTATATTACTAATGTTAAGTTCTCTCTTAGTTTGCTAATTACTAGATTCTTAATTTCTTCGATAGGACTTAAAGGAAAGATTCTTTATCCTAGAATATATTGGTTTTAAATAAATTCTATAACTTTCTTAAAGATTAGAGCTTTTAGTTCTTCTAGATCTAAGTATTTCTATAGTAGTCTAGGGGTTGTAATCTTACCCTCTTTTCTTAGCTTAATTATAAGTTTCTTATTATGCTATTCCTTCCTATATAAAAATTGTATGAATTTTGCTAGTACTTGCTTATATAGAATAATAACTAAAGGATATATTCCTATAGGCTAACTGTCTAGGATCTAGATAGGCATTCTTTTATCTTAGCCAAGTAGAGTTTAGCAAGGTAGAGTTTAATTATATAGAAATTTAACTGTTCTATATAAGTCTAGTACTTCTTCTAGGCAAAGGTGTATTCTAGTACTAGTTTTATATCTAGTCTAGTTCTAGTCTAGATTCTAGAATAGGTTTTATCTATACTCTTTATCTCTTTACCTATCCATAACCTACTCTATCTCTTATTCTCTATCTAAGTCTTTCCAATCTCTGTCTTCCTATATACTAACTATAGTAGTCCTAAACTTCTTTTCCTATCTCTTAATTTCTAGGTTATATTCTTATCCATTTATACTTAGTATAGTATATAGGCCTTTCCATCTAATATCCTCTCTCTATACTCTTGCTATTCCTCTTTCTTTTAGTATCTAAGAAATAGGTCTAATCCTTTATCAAAGAGCCTAGTTCACTTATTACTTTACTACTTCATTTCTAAGTTCTTCTATTACTTTTTATATTGTAAGTACTCTTCATTAGATACTTAGTAGTAGTATAGAGGAGTTTATTAGTCTAGGTATTACTCTATATATATAAAGTATTAGGATAAGTCTATTTAGTCATACTATATTATTAATTACTTTTATTATTATCTATAGTAGAACTAATAGATTCTCCCCTAGTAGTTCTTCTTCAAAAATTATAAAAATTCTCTTAACTATTTAGTAGTAGACTTTAACCTTCTCTATCTAGTAGTAGGCTTTAGTAGGTATATCTTTAACCTTAATATTTAGACTAGTTACCTTACCCTTAAATTCTTAGGAGATAAAATTAGTTCCTATATCTATAATAATCATATCTAGTAGTCTAAGATAAATATTGATCTAATATATTCTAATTAGCTTATAGATTGTTCTTAATCTAATATTAGGAAGGATCTTTACTACTTAGAATCTAGTAGCTATATCAATAATATAGAGGATTCTAAGTCCTTCTATATCTATAATATCTATAATAATTTCTACGTTGAAGATAAGGTTATTCTTAACTGAGATTATAAACCTTATAGGTTGCTTTATATATAGTTAGTAGTATTTATAGAACTTATTCAGGTTCTAGATAGAGCTAAAGTCTATATCCTAATATCCTACTCTTACTAAAACTGTAAGGAGTCTTCTTACTAATAGATATCTATACAGTCTTCTTAGATCCTATTCTATTAAAGATAGTTACTTAGATAGAAACTAGTACATTTTTCTAGGTTTATCATTAAGTTGCAGCTATAAATAGCTAAATTTCGGAATAAGTAGTATTATCTTAGTTCCTTAGGTAATACAATTGTTTAGGTTGTCTATACTTACTTTTAGGTTATTTATATCTTATAGGTATAATAGGAATAGTATTATAGTTAGTAGTACCTAGAAAGTAATTTATCTAATTAGTATAGAGACATTAATTATTCCTAAGGAAGTTGCTTTTCTATTACTAAATACTATAGAGTAGTTTCCTTCTATAGAGTTATTAAGCTTAACTTTGATCTGTTTCTAGAGAGCTTTAACCTAGGCTTATTCTATAGTTAAGATTCCTATATCTAGAATATTTCTATAAAAGAATTCTTTAGAGTATCTCTCTTCTTCAAGATAGATTAAGTTTATTAAGATATATAGTAGGAATAATAGTTGGAATCTAGCAGACTTTATTAAGAAATAGTAAGTGAAAATTCTTATTTAGTTAGTCTACTATTAAATATTATAAATCCTCTTCCTTAATATCTTCCTTATCTTCTTATAAGTAAAGCAATACTACGTCTTCTTAATAGAGTTTATTCTCTATAAGATTAGTTTCTTTATATCTATCTTTTTCAACTAAGAAGGAGTAGAAGTCTTTATCTATTAATCTAGTTCCTTTTACCTTCTTATTATCTATGAATTCCTTCTTTCTTATAGAACTAACCTTATACTTAGCTCTAGTATATTAATAGTTTGGCTAGTTCTAAAAGTTATTTTATAGTAACTTCAGGTTGTAGTTGACCAATTGGTTAAGGTACTACCTATAGCTAGTATAGATTCTATAGTTACTATAGAGGGTACACTTATTGGTATACAAGTTGTTGTATTCTTAGAACCTATAGAACTATAGGGGTATTTATTAGAGGTCTAGCTATAGTTGTCCTTAGTAATAAATCAGGTACAGAGATATTAGTTATAGTCTTTGCTTATTTCTATAGATATTCCTAGTACTTCTTCTATATAGCTAGGATGTCGTAGAATATAGTAATAATATCTTAATTAATTATCTAAGCTAGGATTATACCTTGCTTAATAAGGAAGTTCTCTATTGTTCTTAAGAATAGTTTGTTTATCTAGATCTAATAAGATTTATCAAAATTATAGAAGTCTTCCTTAAAGTCTTCTAGAAGTAGGAATTGGGCTAAGTCTTACTATATATAATTATCTAGTCTAGCTAATATAAATATGTTAAGATAATTACTTAATAAGTTAGGAATATTAATCTCTTATATAAGCCGTCCTTCTAGTATATCTATATTAATATAAGTCAGGTGTCTTATTAGGATATATATATTAGTAATCTAGAGATTTAGTCTACGCTGAGATTTAAGACTGAAAGTAGTATTATCGAGAGTTAATAGCTTCTCATTTTCCTACTTGGGGTGTAAGTTAAGTCAGATATTATATATAATAATATTTAGTTTAACTAGTATTTCTAGATATAGGGTATTAAGAGGTTTAGATCTAGAAAGGGTCTTTAATTAAATAATAAGTTTTAACCTTAGTATACTCTTTTCTAGACTATATATAATAAAGTAGTAGTATGATAATTTGAGTTCTACCTTAGCTCTTACTTATAATTATTAAAAGTCTTGATAGTAGGGGTTATAAAGGGATATAAACTATATTTCCTCCTTAGTAGGAGTCTTGTAATCCTTACCAATCCATAGATATTAGACTAGTATAAAGATACTAGTAAAGTAATCTACTAATTAGTGTTGCTTCTACTCTATAGAACTAGGGTAGAATATAGTATATTACTATAGTTGTAGTACTAGCTTGGCTTATAGTAAAGAAGGTTATAAGGGAATATAGACTAGTAAAAGATAATAATACAAGGAGACTAGAACAAGAGCCTATAGAATAATAAACTACTAGTAGTTTACTTAGTTCTAGTATTGGTTCTATGTCTCTCCAACTGCCTAGTAATTGGAGGTATATAAGTATATAAAGTTTATATTTTGCTTAGATATAGTTTCCTACTATCATTATTAGCTATTACTATATTACTATATTTACTATATATTATGACATAGACAAGTAGATAGCCTAGACTAATTACCATCTATTAAGATAGTACTACTTACCTTATTGTTCTAATACCTTCCTTTATAGTCATAATCTTACTAAGGTCTATATTAGAGAATGGGATAGTATTAATTATATACTAGTGCCTTTGTACAAACACCTTCTCTAGAAGGGCGTCCTCGTACTCAAGGCGACTATAAATAGTATATAGATAGGCTAGGGCGTACGTATATATCCTAGACTCTAGCTACAAAATCTAGGGAAATCCAAAACTCTAAAATTCCTAGGATTTTCTAAATCCCAGGATCTATTATAACTCTAGTATAAACAATACGCTTTGTAGTATAATAATATACGTACCGCGTACGCGCCTCTATAGAATCTAATAGAAGTTTTTCCTAGAATTAAATAAAGTTACCTGTTTCTTATTTTCTCTTTATAATAATAATACTAACTTCTTACTAATATCTTACTAGCTTCTTATCTAAGTATCTAACTCCCTACTCCTACCTATCTCCTTAATAATAGGTCCTAAGCGCAAAGCCGCCCCCGTACCTACAACTCCCCTACTAAAGCAATCTAAGAAAGCCCTAGAAGTTTTATAGCAACGCTGCTATATACGCTATATATAGTATCTACTTAAAAGTAGTAAGGAGCTACGTATAAACTACGATAAGAGTAATATAAGGAAGTATTCTTATTACGCCTATATACGCAAGCCCTATAACGATATAAGTACTCAACTATCCTACGTAATAGTCACGTATACTAATCGAATAAAGATTTTGTCTAAGTATATCTAGGCTATTAATGAAATCCATAATAAGTATCTAGAGCTAGATAACTAGGATATCCCGGCCAATCTTACCCTATATCTTGCTAATACTAATAAGTAGATATAAGCTGTCCTATAGAAGAGTAAGCGCTTTGGTAGTATTATAAAGCTAAAGAGTATAGTATAAGTAGGCGTTCTAATACTCTAGGAGGTAACTAGTATATAAGCTACTATAGAGTATATATTAAAACCCTACCAATTAGATATATTCATCCTATAAGTTACTTATATAATATATACGCTAACTATATCCTAGAATAATTACTATCCCCTTACTCCTATAGAGAGTAATAATAAGAAAGAAGAGTAGCAATTAGATATATCTATCCTATAAGTTACTTATATTATATACACGCTAACTATATCCTAGAATAATTAGCCTCCCCTTACTTCTATAGAGAGTAATAATAAGAAAGAAGAGTAGCAAGTAGAGTATAGATTTAGACTATATTTACCTATACTACTAGTATAATTTATATACTTAGAGAGTAGGTTTCGAGCCTACTTACTAAAACCTAGGATCAAAAATTCTTTGGGCCGTATTAGTCTATAGTAAAATAAACTATTACTTCTTAGTTATAAGTCTCTTATAATAGTATAATTTCGCAACTTTTTCTAGGGCAGCCCCTAGGGCATCGGATGCCGTCGGATATATCACCTTTGAGCGATTATTAAGCCGTCCAAATATATTAGTTACAGCTACTAATACGTGGACGTACAGGGGTCTACGTAGGGGTTTGAAATCCCGTCTTATCTAAATTTTTTATAACCCTATCTTCGTTAGTTTTGTAGCTATTATAGTATTGACTATCTCGTCTCGGAGACGTCTCAAACGGCTTATTTTTATCCTTATTTCAATAATTGTTATCGATTTGTACGAGGAGGAATAGAGGGCAAAAAGATACCGAAAACCTTACTAATACAAGTAGTATGAATAGCTACTTGAGAACTTTAGCGACGTCAATTGCCGTTACCTTTTCCGCTTTATAAAGCCGTATATTATCTATCTCCTTGACGAGCTCGAAATCGGCTTAATCGAGTAGCGCAATCGCTATAAAGTCGATCTATATATAGCGTTCTATCTATTCCTATGCAGAATGAGCTATCTACGGCTATATTATAAGTTAGTAGAGAGATTCGGCCGCTTACCTTCGTAGTATTCTACCGTTTTTAACGATATTGCTGTTTACCTTTTTAAGACCTTTTAAAATATACTTCGATAGCAATAATACCTTAACAACCCCCTTAAACTAGCGGACTTTGCGAAGGCAATTAAGCAGTTAGGATACCCAATAAATAGCCTAGTTTAGGGCTAGATTAATAGTATATTCAATAAGTTTTACCGGCTAGAAGAGGCTTAAGAGTTAGTCTATTCTAGCTATAAAAAGGCCTGGGGTAATAAATACCAGGCAATTGTAACGCCTAATAGTATAATCTCGTTAATTTGGGGCCCTTTTGCTAGGAGAGATAATAATATTATAATACTTAATATAAGTAGCTTACTAGGTATCCTAAAGACGGTTTTTCGAGGCTCCAAACCGCTATATTTATACGGAGATTCAGCCTATAGTAACGGCTTCGGTATCTTTGCGCCCTTTAAGAATATAAACGGCTATCGGTAGCTTGATGACTAGGAAAAAACGCGTAATAGAGAGATGTCCGCGTATAGGATTGGCGTTGAATATACCTTTAGGCTTTAAGAGAACCTCTAGCTTACAAACTCGATACCGAAACTATATAAGCCGTTAGTTTCTCCTATAGTCTCTTACTACATGTCTGGAATCCTACTAACGAACCTCTATACTTGCCTAAATAGTAACGGAATCTCTCGAAAGTACGCTGATAGATAGAGCCTTGAGGATAAAGGCGAGAGAGAGAGTAAGGATAAAGGCGAGAGAGAGAGTAAGGATAAAGGCGAGAGAGAGAATAAGGGCGTTAAGGAGGGTTATATATTCGTACCGCTACTAAGCGTTCATAGGTATTTGTATTTAGGAAGGTAGATTTTAAGGTAGAATCGTACGCCGCGCGCTATATTTTTTTATCTAGTAATAGTTAACAATTAGTAAATCGTATATAGAGAATTCAACTATATTACCTATTTGTCTCTCTGCATGGTGGTTGTTATAGAGTTGGTAGTAGTTAAAAAGATACTTTTTTAAACTTAGTATAGAATCTTACGATGTGCCTTCAAGGCTGAACTTTTTAGTATAGTTATAGCGCGCGTCGATTCAAGTACGAGTTCTGGTTAGATTAATTTAAGACTTTCAGGATAGATAAAACTAGGCTTGAAAAGAAGAATAGTATATATTTTAATATAAAAGAACGTTGGTGTTGTATTGCAATATATACTATAAGAGAACTACTATATAAAAAAGTTTTGAAGTTCTAACTAATAAAGCTCGGACGTAGCGGGCGCTTTACCTATATAGGCTAGTACTAAACCTAAGAGAGTTACGGTAGGACCCTGAATAACGATACGTATATTGAAAAATAATCGTAAACTTAACTCTCTCTACTACTATTTCTACTACCAGCCATTATTTTCGCGATCAAAAGGTCTAATTTCGTATTTATTGCAACCGTAGCCTCTTTGCAACTATCCTCAGCCTTCTCTAGGTCTGATTTAATATTAGTAAGGTTATTATCTAGCTTTCTAAGCTTGCGCTTCTATAAATCTAGCTCTTTTTTCACTTCCTTATCTCTACTATTACGTATAGACTTAATTGACTCTGAAAGTAGGCTATAAATATCCTTATAGCTAGTTGAACCTTTACCCTTCCTCTTTTTCGTTACTAAAGACGGCGCCGGTATACTAGAACCTCCCTCTAAATTCTCTCGAGTTCGAGCGCTTCTAACGCGCGCTAATAGCTTTATCGTATTCAACTCCTCTATCTTTGATTGTTTATACTAGGCTTTATTATCTACCTTCCTCTTTGTATACGAATCTAGAAACGTTACCTACTCCTTCAAAGCCTAGTATTCTTCCTCCTTACCCGGATTAAACTTACGGCTAGTAACTAGTAGGGCTTTAATAACACGGAACCTTTGAATTCGCCTGCCCTTAGACTCGGAGAAGTACGATTTGACCGTTTCTACCGCGAGATTAATACTATATTCTTTTAGTTTATCGTAGTAGCGAGAGTAAAAGAGGGTTCGGCTTGTAGCCCCCTATTCTAACGAAAACTTTACTATAGTCTGGTATAATATAGTCCTTACTCGTGTATTACTCAGCCTAGAATTAGCTAGCGCGGCGGCGGCTAGAGGGTTTACCCTACTAGTTTTGAGCAGTTATTAAACTACGCGGTTAGTATCTTAATAGAGACGTAATCGCTCTACATAATTCTCTTTACGCTTTTCCTACTCTTGAACCTTCTCTTTATATAATCTCTACGCTTTAGTATTACCCGCCCTTAAACTAGCTAACTTGCGAGGTTTTTTAGGAGCCCTACTAGGATAAGGAGCCTCTTTAAACGCCCTTTTAGCGGTATCTAACTTAGGCTATAGCGTAATAGGATCGTTATCGGATTCGGATTCGGCTTATTAAGAGCGCGTCTCGTCGGCTTTAATATCGCTCGGGGTTTTATTATCGTACCGTGGATTTTAAGGCTTAAAGTCATCGAGATCGTCAACTTCGTAGCTATTTAACTACTTAATTCCTTCTCTATTATCAATGGTAATAGCTTCTTCAAAAGAATCGCCCTTAGTCTCTCCCCTTAATACACGGGTTTATACTAAGATTCTACCCTTAGTAGTTAAGGTATCGAGTTGGCTTTCGGGCTTCAAGGTTATACGATTAGGTAAGTCAAATTCTAGCGGTTGAGGCGTTGCTAGGACCGTTTCTAACGCTTTAGGATAGTCCGTAGGGGGCTTATAATTATTCAATAAGCCGGCGATGTTTATCTTCAAGTAGTAAGTAGTTTTTAATCATTTTTGTACTAGTATACAGCTACTAGGTAGCCTTAAAGAGCCTCACACGTGACCTTAGTTTGGTGTCGCTATAACTGCCCGACCCGGGGCAGTAACTACTCTAGGTCGGGTAGTTACTACGATACCAAACGCTCTCAAAAGGCCCTTATCCGACGCTAATTAAACCCTATATATTGCTCATTTACAGCTTATTAAATGGTAGCTAACTGCGGCGTAATAGCCTTAGTAGTAGGGCTGCTAGGGGGCTACTAGGATAGTAATACGGCTAAATACTAACGCCGTCTAGATTACGCTCATTTACTATACTAAACTATACCTTTTTAGATGTGTATACGTCCGTTGCGTCTACCCTAACACCTGGAATCTACCCTAGAAAAGGTTGCGAAATTATACTAATATACTTATTATCTTAATATTGTATTCTATACTATTGCCGAGCCTGCGCTTAGAGCGTAATAAGTAGTAGATTTCTATCTACTATTCTATCTACTTACCGCCCTTTTACTAGCTTCTCTAGAGTCCTAGGGTCCTAGAATTATCTATTTAGGTAAACCGTTGTCTTACTTTTATATTAAATACTTTTTCTATATATAATACTTACTACTTATAGAGTTTACGCCGTAGCTTCGATAGAAAATAGTAGTAATACTTATTATGGTCCTATATTATATAGATATAAAAATATTAGCCTACTCTCCTTATCTACTATACCTACGTTTCTCAGCCTCTTCAAATACGCAAATTACCTCTTAGGCATTTTCAATATTCTATTCTAGTTCCTAGGAATTATATTCTAGGCCCTAGTCTTTCTAGCGCACCTACTACTATATAGTACCTTATCGCCTACTTTTTATACGTATCTCTTCTACCTCCTATTCTTCTTCTCCTTCAATAATTTCTAGACAAGGAAGGATTTCTTATTTACCTATATAGCGGTAGTAAGGTTCTAGTAAGGAGATATAGAATATATTATATATACTAGTACTGCTTAGTATTAAGATTCTATATACTTATAGATCTATAGGTTTATCTACTCTAAAAGATCCTATTATATAAGGAGATAGCTTCCTATTTTTACTTCTTAGGCGGAAGTTCTTTATTAATACTAGTACTAAGTTATTCTTATTAAACTTTCTAGGCTGATATTTCTTATTATAGTACTTAGCTTGATTCTTGGATATGTTACGTAGACGCTATTCTAGCTCCTTATATATAATATAGATACGCTTAATTCTTTCTTTGACCTCTAGGACCTCCCTTTTAAAGGTACTATCTCTAGTATTAAACCTTATCTTAGGGTTATAGCCTAGAATAATATAAAAAGAAGATATATCTCAATTGTTTTAATAGCTATTATTATACGCAAACTCTATAATAGGTAGGCGCTTTGCCTACTTTAATTAATACTTAGAGTAGAAAGCTCTTGAATACTCTTATATTATTGAATTCTATCTCTTAGTTGATCTATTAGTCTGTAGATAGAAGGCTATATCTAGCTAGCGTTTCACCTTTATATAGTAGTAGTACTTAGACTAGGATTCTAAAGTGAATCTTGGATTATAGTTAGAGACTATTCAGTCTAGAAAGCTAAACCTTGAGAAGACGTAATTGGCTAGTATATCTATTATCTATATTACGGTTATTATCTCCTTAATAGAAAAATATAGAGCTATCTTTAGAAATCGATCTACTACTATAAGGATCCTATAATATACGACGCTATTATATATACTTAGTAGTACCCTACTTATAAAATCCAGGGCAATCTTCTTCTATAGTATATTTAGTACTAGTAGTACTTCCATTTTGCTATAGGGTAGATATCTTTTTACTTTCATCTTCTTATAGATATTATAGCTTCTAATATGCCCCGCGACGTCGCTATCTATACTTTGCTAGTAGTATTTACGCTTTAGTAACTAAGTTGTACGTGCTATTCCAAAATACCCTATATATAGATCGTTATAGTTACGCTTTAATAGCTTATCCTATATAGCTTGTATATAGGGTATAAAGAGCTAGTTCTTAAATATATTTAAACTATTCTTAATTTTCTAGTTCTCATTCTTCTTTCTATTAGTAGTTTGACGGCAAAGGAGGTTACTCCTAGTACCCCTACGCTAGCTTTTAGTTACTAAAGTTCTTATAGTAGGAGTAAGATCCTTATATATAGATTCTACTTTAAGGGTAAGGATAACTTATATATAGATTATTATTAACTCCTATATATCTTCCTACTAGATAGCTAAGAGTTCTTTCTATAGTATTATATATTATAGTTTAATACTAGTTATACGTAACTACTTCGTTTTATTTTACCTAGATAGAAGTATATTTATAATATCTTTACTTGGCTCTAGAGCCAACTTTTTAACTAATATAGATAGTATTTAGTTTATAGCTCTTATACTATAATTATAGTCTGTACGTCTTAATAGTATATTAGCGGGATTTATCTTTGTAGTATAATATATTATAATAAAGTTATAAGTAGATAGTATTATAGCCTATCTAGGCTATCTACTAATTAACTACTTTACTCTAGTAAAGCCTGTAAGGTTCTAATAATTAGTTGGGATCTCAATTGCGTTCTTACTCTCTTTAAGGTAGTATTACTAGTATTTAAATGCTACTATAATAGTAAGAAGGTCTTAGTTATAAGTCTTATAATTACTTTTAGTATCAACTAGCTTATAAGACTAGTATACTACGGGTTACTACTACCCGTTATTCGGGAGTAACTATGGAGGCTACCGGTAGCTATACTACTAGTAGCCTCCCTCGGCCTTTCTCAAATTAAGCCAATTTCGCTTAAAGTTTGCCTAATCTTAGCGTTATTAACGAAGCTTTAGTCAACGTTTCCTAAGTATAACCCGTACAAGTATAAATCCTTCTACTATACTTTGATACCTAGGTATAGTAGCCTCTCCAGCTAGAGGTAGCCTCTCTAGAGAGAGGTAGCCTCCCTAGAGAGAGGTGGCCTCCTAGACAGAGGTGGCCTCCCTAGATAGAGGTGGCCTCCCTAGATAGAGGTAGTCTCTCTAGAGAGAGGTGGCCTCTCTAGAGAGAGGTGGCCTCCCTAGAGAGAGGTAGCCTCCCTAGACAGAGGTAGCCTCCTAGATAGAGGTAGCCTCCCTAGATAGACGTAGTAGAGGTGGCTTCTCTAGGTAGAGGTTGCCTCCCTAGACAGACCTTATTACAAACAAAGGATACAGCTTTATTAATAACGCTAAAATTTGGGCGTACTTTAAGCAAAATAGGCTTAGTTTAAGCAAGTAAAGAAAAGCCGAGGGAGGCTACCGGTAGCTATACTACCGGTAGCCTTCATAGTTAGTCCCGTTATTCCTATTCAACTAGGATAGAATTACTATAATAGTAAAGACTAATATATTAGTCTTAACCCTAATTCTTCTTCTACAATCAAGATGAATTAGTATAGATACTATTATAAAGGCTATAATAAGCTTATAAAAAGTAGTATTAGTATCTTCTAGCTATAGAAATAGGCTAGCCTTCTTTCTATTCTAGCTTTCTTTTAGTAATACTATTAGGAGTAGCGTATACTTAGAGTAGGCTTTTATAGTATAATAGTAAAAATTATAAAAGCCTAAGAATGATTAGAGCTCTATAAAAGTTGAAGGTACTAGCTACTTAGTAATTATCCTAACCTTATAAGGATCTATTAAGGCTCTATTAATACTTATAACAAACGCTAGGAACTCTACTTCTTAATAAAGAACTTATATTTCTTTAAGTTATAATATTATCTAAAAGATATAAGTCTCTCAATTACCTATTATATATGCTGCGTATATTCTTTGCGGGTCTATAAGTGTATTATAATATTATTAGAGTATATAATATAGGTAGTATCAACCAACTTACTAAGAGCCTTATTAATATACGCCTAGAAGGTTGTAGACGCGTAAGCTAGACTAAAAGATATTACTAAGTACTCAAAGTAATTATATTATATATAAGATACCGTCTTCTAATTATTAACTTGATAAATACGGATGTGGTAGTATATATTTTTAAGATCCAACTTAGTAAAGTAATTATATCTCTAGAGCCTATCTAGGATCTTTAAGATTAAGGGAAGTAGATACCGGTCCTTAAGTATAACCGTATTTAGTCTATAATAATCGTAGTATAAGCGTAAGCTACTATTCTACTTAGGTAGAAATAGTATAGAGGAGCCGGTAGCGCTTATACTATCCTAGATCTAACTATTTGCCTTTGCTTTGATAATATATAGACGTAGAATCTCAGGTTCTTTAGCTAATAAAGGATAAATTAGGCTATAAGGTAGAGGAGCCGTAGTCTTAATTAGATACTCTACGTCTTTATTAGGTAAGCTTGTTATACTCTCTTTACTAAAGGCTACCGCTAGATCTAAGATTTTAGCTAGAAGAACTAGTCTATAGCTTATTATAGGCTCCTTGCCGTTATCTTTATCTGGTAGCGTATATATAATAAATAAGTAAGAGCTATCCTTTACCTCTTCCTAAATATCTTTCTAGGCAAAGAGGGAAAGTATAGCTATAGTAGACGACGTATCCTTCTTATACTAGAATTACTAGGTAAGATCTACTATATTATATATAATCTTCTACTTATATAATACTAGTATTGCTAGTAGTAGAGGTAGACTAATATAGTCGATTATATACGCTACGTAGTCTTCCTACTTACGTTATCTATATAAATTAATAGCCTTCTAGGCAGATTAATATATACTTTGATAATAGCTAATATTTCTATTTCCCTATATAGACCTAGATAGGAGCTTGACTAGTATACTTTATAGTTATATCTCTAGCGTAAAGCTAGTGTCTATTATAGAGATATCTATACTATTATCTAATAGAGTAGATACTTCTAATTTATTTAATATAGAGGAGATCTAACCCTTAACTTTAAGAGTAGATAGCCTTACTACCGGCTAAAGCTATTACGTTAGCTATTCTTTACCTTTGCCTTATAGTTATAGTAATTATTCTTTATTATCTACTTCCTAGATCCTCTCCTCCACTACTAGACAGAGGGCTCTTATCCTTTTTTCTAACTATTACTAGCGTTAGAGTTACTATCTACTAGCGCTATAATAGTAGAACTAGACTCTAGATACTCAATAGTATAATAGCGATACTTATAATACCTAAAGTATTATATATAGCTTAGGCCTTAAGTACTCTTACTTAAGTTGTTTATATTACCTATATATCCCTTGCAAGAGGATAATCCTTCCTAGCTACCTCTATATCTAGATCCGCCCCTAGGCCTATTCTAGTTTTTAGGCTTCTTAGTATCTTTTATATATTCTTCTATACTCTTTCTCTTATAGAAGGAGGATTCTTTAATACGCGTAGCTAGCAAGACTATTACGTCCTATATAACTAGGATATCCTAGTACTACAGGATAGTATTTCTAATAAACTTATTTAGTTTAGTCTATAAGTAGGTACTTTACTACTTCTACGTATACTCCTTGTTAATCTAGGTTTCTAAGGAGACAAGATACTAATTAAATTCTTAGGCTAACTACTCTAGCCGTTACTTTGCTTCCTTATATAGCTACGCTATACTAAGCTAGTGATTCGCCAGGTCCTTAATAAGGTTAAGTAGTATATCCTTAAACTACTTCTATATATAGTTCTTTATAGCGCCTATAGCTACTAGATTCTACTAGGTAGTAGTAGATATCTAGTAAAGGAATTGAGTAGACTATATAATCTTAGCTATATCTCTCTTAAACTTATATAGCGCTATGCGAAACGTATTTTCTACGCTACGTGTCTACTCCTATTCTTTTAACTTCTCTAGTTGAAGCTCTACTAGTAGACGACTTTATTATTACTCTCTTTTTAGATACGACGTGCCTACGAGGCTTCGTTGTTTAATACTCGGGTTCTAAGGAGTTCCTTATTATCTAGCTTTTTAACTAGGGCTATAAGGTTTTGGGTAAGTATCTTATTCTTGTATTTAAGGTAGTAAAGTTTTCTACCCTCTTAAGATACTTATTCCTCTCTACTACTTCCTATAGCCTTCTTGTAAGAGTCTCGGTATCGATTTACTTAGATCCCTCTCTTTGTAGAGCTAGTCCTACCTACTCTACTAATAGGTCTATATTAAGATCTACTATATAACCTACTAGTTGGTATCGATATTACTACCTAGTATTATTATTTCTAATCTCGGACCTCTTAGAGAGAGAGATTATAATCATAATGATTATAAAGAAGTATAAGAATAGATTTGTATTAGGGATAATCTCTAAGGCTTCTCCCCTATAAGGAATCTATGACCTATATATATTGGTTATATAATTTATAGTTATTCAACCTTATTCCTAAACTACCTTCCTTAGAGAAAATATCCTAAACCTTATTATAATTATACCTTAGTGTTGGTTCTACTCTACAGGAATAGGGTAGATTATAGTATACTACTATAGGTGCAGTACTGGCTTGGCTAGTAATAATAAAAGGTGCAGATTGATAAAAGACAATAATATAAGGAGACTAGGACAAGAGCCTATAGAATAATAAACTGCTAGTAGTTTACTTAGTTCTAGTAGTAGTTCT
>QWZN01000374.1:0-16532 GCA_003693225.1 Venturia aucupariae
AAAGTCTACTAGCCTACTATATACGAGAACGGCGATACTATAAAGGCTTTATATACTAGGGCCTTTATATATAGTCTTCCTATAGATATCAAGTAGCAAGTTAACTTAAAGTACCTAATAAAGTCCACTTCCAGCCGCACTTACGAAAACATTAAAGAAATTATTAAGGAAGCTGAGCGCATCATCAACGGTAAAGAGGATATAGAGATATTTACTAGTTCCGCTGACAATAAGGTCCTAGAGCGTATTACTAACAAATCTATTACGAAAAGAAATAAAAATCTTATAAGTAGTAAGACTCCCCTTCCTACTAGTTCTAGACTTAACTAGGCGCTACTAGAAGCCTTTAAGAATATGCACATTAGCAGTATTAGTAGAGAAGCCGCTTATAATACTTTGTATTACTTATATAATCCTATCTTTATAAAGACTCGCTTGAGCGGTATATAATATACCTTAGCTACTAATTACGTTCAAAAGAACTTTAAGTCTTCTCTATTAGTAGTAACTTACTATTCTTCTAATATAACTACGAGCAACCTATCTACCTTCAACCAATCTAGAACTCGTTAGTTGGCGCCTCCTAATACGTAAAGGACCGGCAATATAAGTTAGCCTATACTAGTAAGAGCTACGAATCCTGCAATGATACCGTTAACTTTGAACCCTAGTACTAGAGTATTACCTATAGAACGTATTTACCTAGGATATAGCAAGTCTGGTAAGATAGTATTTCAACTTGACGGTTACTTAGGGGACTTCCTTAAGGCCGGTATTATATACTATAAACGTAATAGTAAGACTCCTTAGGAGCGCGGTCTATATTAGGGTAGTATAAAGAATCCTAGCGACAAGATTAGAGGCCTTATACTATATACTATTAAGCGATAGTCCGATTAGATTACGAGGATATATAAAGATCGCAAACTTAAGAGCGGGAATAGTATTTCTACTATCCAAGTTAGTAGTCTCTATAATAGTAGGGACGCGTATAAGAGCAAGTTCATTAATATAGATAACTAGGAAGTTGACGAGATAGGAGGATTAGTAATAAAGTATAATAAGTCTATATATATTTCTACCGCTAGTAGGCCTCGGAATATTGATAAAACTCCTACTAAAGTTACTATAAACCTTCCTAGCAAGGCATCTTCGAAAGTTGTAAAGCTAGCTACTACGAAGCTAGTAATAAAATCAACTAGAGTTAAGTATACTATTCTAGGACAGTTTTAAGAAATAATCGACAACGGAACTAGCGGTCCTGTTTAGACTGAGGCTGAAGATTAGTTAATAGCAGAAGTTAGTAATAACGAAACTATACGAGGAACTTAGCCGAGAAAAGTTAGAAATAATAATCCGACTTTTAAGCAACTGATTATAGCGGTTCCGAAACGAGATATAGAACTTGAAGTTATTTCACGAGTTATATTAAACGGTAATTATACGTTTACTTTCTAGGAGCTTCTTATACTTATACCTTGCCTAAACAACTTTATATTCAAGCGACTTCCTAATAACGTCGTATAGATAATCGAGCCTACTATAAAAGCTGCGAAAGTATTAAAAGTAGAAAAGAAAGCGGTAAAATTATAGAAGTAGTTTGAAAAGAGAGCTTAGGGTTCTCCTCGCTATATTAATAGTATAACTATTTCCGACTCTTTAGATGCGCGTATTCCGATAGAAGATACTAAGATTAGTATCAACCTAATTATATCTTATATAGTTATAGTTATAGACCGCGCTAATTACAAGTATCGTATATTTGCTAGTTTACTAGTTGTAAAAGTCTCTATTAGCGAAGTATCTCGAGACGGAATAATCGATATAGGTATAGAAGTAAACGTAATAAGTATAGTAACTGCCAAAGCTTTTAGCCTTCCTATTAGCGGTTTTGATAATCCTAAGTAGTAAGCTATTAGAAACAACCTGACTGCCGCCGATAGATATAATATTAGTCTTATCGGATAGATATATACTAGTATTCGTATTACGGATACTCCCTTCTCTTACGACGGCACGCTCTTCGTAGTTTTATTAAGATATTTACGACCTATTATCCTAGGCCAGCCCTTCTCTTTGCGCTCCTCTCTACAAATTTATAATATTCCGGATGGCGCTATTCGATGCGTTGCGCGATCTATTAATAGTAACGAGTCGGTTCGATAGGATACTAGGTTTACTAATTATAACTACGATATAGCAATTCGTTAGTCAAGGAATACTAGAGTTAAAGAAGTAACCGATAAAGATAATAAGGTCTAGGAGCCTTAAGATTATTAAACTAGTTTAAGTAACGAGTCCTCCGACGACGAGGAGTTCGATACGGAAAACTAGTTCGCGGAATAATTAAATCTAGAGATTCTTCCGCGTTTGTTGGACTAGGTGCAATTGCGATAAGGCGAGAGGATAAGGAGGAGTAGGTTCTACCGGAAGTTATTTTCGATATTTAGGACGCGCCGGACGCGCCGATCGTTATATCGTTAGTACGCGTATCTAACTAGCGCGAGTTCATTCCCTTATATTATATAGATAAGGAGATCTTCAAGATAGAAATAAAGAAAGCAGCGGAGCGCGAGGAGTATTTATAGAAGAATCGTAGTTTAGTAGCCAACTTTGGGTTGCGGAGGTTAGATTTTAACGGTAAACGACTCCCGGGGCTAGCCCTAGATATTAATCTACTAACAAAGAAGCGCTAAGAAATTATAAAATTTTCGACTTAACCGTAACCGCAACTCGTAACGCTTTATAAAAAGAAAGTAGATAAGGTCCTACCTATCAATATTCCTCTTAAGAATAGAGAGACTCCTAGAGGTCTCGTTAACTAGCGTGAAGTTATAATACTTGAATAGATAAGCGTAGAACTAGATTCTAATCTCGATATTTATTTAGAAAAGCGATACGCGACTTTCCCTCGAGGGATGATATAGATTACGAGCATACGTGATATAGTATAATAAATATATATATTGTTATTAACTATTAATCCTCGTGTAAGGATCCTACTACTAACTAACGCGAGTATACCTTAGTAGGTCTAACCCTACCAGATCCCCCCTTTCGAGAAGATTGACGCCCTCGTCGTATAAATTAATACTTATTCTATCTCTATACCTTTACTATTTTTTTCTTTTTTTCTTTAGTTTTTTCTTCCTGCCAATCCTCGTCGTATTGCGCTATCCGTCGTTACTTACTATATTACTCGTGCCTCTATCTTAAACTCCTTCTAGGGTTTCTCTCTCCTCCTTTTCCTTCTTCGCTAGTACTTCCTTACCGTTCTTCTATTTACCCGACTATACTCTAGTCGAGACCTTCGTATAGATATTTTTGACTACGTTCCTGCGGTTGACCGTCTCGGCGAGGGTACCTATTATAGTGATTATATTTCCTATATTAAAGGGGAGACTAGTAAACTGTATCTATCCTATCTAGTATAGTAGATCGGCGGCGGTATTAGCGACGTTGTTACAAACCTTTTGCGCGCCCTTGTTAAAGCCCTACAGGTAGTCGCCTGCTTTCTTCGTAGTATAAAGACCGTTGGTGAGGCGGGGAAGGAAGTTGTTTTAATAGTAGTCGATTGCCTCGACTATATAGTCTATTATAGCCGCGACAAAGCCCTTAGTAATACGAGCCTAGACTTCTACTTTCTTAGCTTCCTCGTCTACTTTCTTAGCTTCCTCCTCGAGCTCGGTAAACTTATCCTTATAGAGCTTCTCGAGGGCCTTTAACTTTAGCTCGTATACTTAGCCTTCGGATATAACTAGGCCTACGTTGGTTACGGAGAGGCCCTTACGTATAGTATAGATATAGTCGATAAGCTTATTCTTCGTAACTTTATTTAATACTTTCTTATCTATTCCGGCTATCGGATCCTCGAAGGCTATATCTTATCCCTCTTTAGTATCCTCGTCCTCCTCCGAGTAGTTACGGTATTCGAGAGCTAAGTCCTCGTAGTTGGAGTTGATAGTATTGGCTTTCTTAGTCTCGGGCTTATCTAGCTCGATAGTATTACTACACTTGAGCTTCTTCTTACTTAGTATCGGGACTTTAACTTCCTCGCTACTACTTATATCCGCAAACGCGTCCTTTAGCTTTGCTAGCTTACTCGGGGGATACTTACGCTTTCGTATACTAGAAGGCTATTTAGAAGGCTTTTCTTCTAGTATTACGTTACCCGCCTTTCGGCTTGATCTAGGCGTACGAACCTCTTTGCCCTTAACTAAGGATTTGACTAAGGATTTGACTAAGGACTTGTCGGGCGTAGGCTTCGTACCTAGGACCTTCTTCGGTATAGTAGCTATACCTACTTTGAATTCGGTTCGGTTAGCAAGTCGGGTTTATTGAATAGCGGTAAGTTGTTTACTACGGCGAACTTAGTCGCGAAGTTTTCCTGCCTCGAGTCCGCCTGCCATGCCTGCTAGTAACGCGTTGTTTAGGGCGTGTTATTTACCTAGGCCGAGCTTTGTTTTGGCGGACGCGTTATATTGAGCCGCGATCTTTACTTTAGCGGACGCGTCGTTTTCGGCTACGAGCTTTGCTTTAGCTATAGCTTTGTCGTTTTCGGCTGCGAGCTTTGCTTTAGCTATAGCTTTGGAAACTACTAATAGGTCTTCGACGTCGGAGTTATCTTCCTCTTCTTACTCGTCTCTAGAGGCGTTATTAACCTTTACTACGTCCTTTTCTAGCTCCGACTTATCCTCGTTATTTTTCGGGATATTGCCCTCGCGTACTACTTTGCGCTTATCCTTCTCTTTCTAGGAATATATACCCTTTCTAGTCTTGCTTCTACCTACGATAGCCTTCAGTTCGATAGTTATTATAGTAATAACTAGCTCGACTACCGCTACTACTTCGAGATCGTAGTATACTAGCCGAGGGTACTCGAGTTCCTCGAGGTCTAGTAGGATATAGCCTTTAAGAAAATCTCGTCGATTACGTATTCGTATAGAGGTTGCCTCGGCGTACTAGTTCTATTCGAATTTTATTAAGGGGGGCTTATCCTCGCCTATATTATACTTGCGATACTTATTGTCCTATTTTATGTCCTAGGCTAGCATGTTATAATACTTATTAAATTCTCGGACATAGTCGATTATTAGCTATATAGGCCGCATCTTTACGTAGTATACGAAATTAGTCACCGTTTCCTCGAGTAATCCTACGTAGAAATACTAATAATCGGCCTCGAGGGATATATCGTTAGGGGCCCTTATACCGTTAAGGATTTCTTTACGGATTGAAGCGTCGAGCTTAATAATAGTATTAATATTAACGGGTACCGTAGCTATAAACGACCATTTGTCGTTCTCGTATATACTCTCCAACTTAACGCCGGGGGGAAGTAAGCGGTATACTACGCGTATAGGATTATCTATCTATACTTCGGTAATATCCTCGGCTTTCTATATTAGTACTATACTTGTAACGGATACGCCTGCTTCTCCTATATTCTCGATTAGCTAATCCGGAATTTAGTATATTACCTTTTCCTCGTCGTTGGTTATCCACTTAGTGCTAGACCATTTGACGTTATCTAGTCTATTTGACTCGCCTCTAAGCAAACGGTTGCCCTAGGCTAAGAGCGTATTAGTTAGTATAAATACTACTACTTTACCTATAGGCCGAGACGCTACAACGCGAGTACCTTTGATAGTCTAGGTACTCGGGTACCTATAGGCAAGCTCTACTATACTATATCGCGGGGATCTAGAGTCCTCTATATACGCGGCTGTCGTATCAGCTAGGTGCACGCTATAATTCGGTACTACCAACGGGTATCCCTCGTACATCCTATAGTTCTAGAATATCTGATAATACTAGTTAGATACTATATTGAAGCGTCCTCTATTAATAGTACTAATATCCTCGTAGTATATTCCGAGTATATACCTAGCCACCGGTGCCCAATATAGAGGGCTACTTATAGTCTAGTTGTATAAGAGTTCTAGTCCCTAGACGGGTATAACCTTTACCGTCTTACGTCTCGAGGTATCGGCTGTTATGATCGCTTGCGTGTAGTATAGTACGAGTAAGTTCCTAGGGTATTCGTCTTCTATTATTTACTCGTCTAGTAGTCTTTTCGCGATGTATCTAAGGAACCTAAAGGCTGCGAATAAGAGGCGTATAGTACCTAGGATTGTACGGGCAATATCTACTATCTCTTCCGTATTAAAGGTAAAGTCGGAGGGATTGATACTCGCGACGTGTCTTAATAGGAAAAATTCTTATCGTCGGGGTAACCCGATTTCCTCGAGGAGATGCCTGAGATCGTATAGCTATACGTTCTATAATAGAATATAAAATACTCGTACGAAATACTCGCCGGTATTATCTTTCTATACTAGGAATTTAAATACGAGTTTGCCTAGGTCTATTACTCGTTCTTTTAGGACCCCCTAGTATATTAGCTAGTAGGTAATATCCTCGGCCGTTAGTTTCTCTGCGCTATTGCGGTAGAATGTCTAGATTACGTATTCCTAAAGCCCGGGTCCCTTGTAACCGACTGCTTATAGTATAGCTACCTAGTTTTTATCTAGGGTATTCTCTAGTATATATTGATGCCTATATAGTCTCGCGACTATCTGTATAATCTCCTTGTCTAAAAGCCCGCCGTCTTCGAACAAGGTTCGTTCGGATATAGAGTTGAAGACTATTTATTTTTTCACCCAAGTTAGGCGGTCGAGTATCTCTCGAATATCGGTCTTATTAGGCCCTAGGGGGAGGGGACGATACTCGTACAAATCGAGGTTCAATAGGCGTGGTAGAGTCTAGGCTACTATGAATATATATAGGTTTATCTCTGCGTTTCTGGGCGTTAGAGTATATATTTACTATATAATCCTATCTATAAAAGGGTAGCGTTCCTATCTACTTGCTCCTATATACTATATATAATAGTATACCTCGTCTTTATCTATATCTCCGCCTAAGGTTGCTCCAAAGTCTTCCTCGTTAAACTCGCCGATTCCGTCCTACTCGTTCTCGAGATCGCTATCGCGTAAAGAATACTCGGTAGAATCGCTTAATTCTTTCTCGGTCGGATCTTGAATAGTAGGAGGATCGGGTATAGTAGTAGATGAGTCGCTTATATCGCTAGATACGCTCGACTCTATTATAATTGTATCTTCGTTCGTGCTTAGGTCGGGTATAGTAGGTTCGTTACTCGTAG
This sequence comes from Venturia aucupariae, assembly GCA_003693225.1. NCBI lineage: Eukaryota > Fungi > Ascomycota > Dothideomycetes > Venturiales > Venturiaceae > Venturia > Venturia aucupariae. Next base: position 7,166 of record QWZN01000374.1, read on the forward strand.
CTGGCTCAGGCTTTATTACTAGGGATAGGGTATCCTAGCTTTCGCTTCTATATAGCTAGCTATCGATTATTAATTCTTTACTACCCATAGTACTCGCGAATAGATTGAGGCCTAGAGGTAGCTAGCTTGGTTCTATTATACGACGCGTTCCGATATGCTTATTAGTTACTCGCGTATAGGATACGCGTTGTGTGTTAATAGGGCTAAAATCGATCGGGGAAAAGCTACGAACTTTGTTTAGGGATACACCGAGATATCTAGGTACGGGGATACAATTTGTAATTGCGGGATTGGTTTTAGAAACGGGGATACAATGTCTGTTTATATAATTAATTTTGGAAACGGGGATATAGTATCTGCTAATATAATTGATTTTGGAAATAGGGATACAATATCTATTTATATAATTAATTTTGGAAACGGGGATATAGTGTCTACTAATATGATTGATTTTGGAAAAGAGGATACAATACGCGCTAAGGAATCTAAAAAGTACTATAAAGATATAGAATATAATATACTGTAGTTGTTATTAATTAACGGTAGGAATTTCGACGTAGGAGAATAATCGAGTCTACTACTTACGTTGATCCTCCTTCTTAAGGGGTTAGCGGGCTTTACGTAGGCGTATCCTACCGTCGATAATTTCCTCGATAGCTTCCTCGTTTAAGGGGATCGTTTACTATAATACTCGAGTATTACGTTTTGCCGTTTGCTTAGCCTTTCTTAGTTTGTTTTTTAAGATCTTGGGCTAGGCTTCTAGATAGGCTTTGTCGTATTCTTATATCAATTCGCGAGTATTACTTAGATTATCTTAGGAATACTATACGTTATAGCCTAGCCCGTAGCCCTACTATTTAACGAGGTATTGCGTAACCCTATATCCGTCGACTCTTTTACCGAGCAATTTCTCGATAGTATATACTAGTATACTATCGTCGTCGACTTTCTCTAGGCCTAGCTTAGGATATAGGTCGCGAGTATATAGGTCGTCGCCTGGTAGGGCTGCTTCCAGTTATACTACCGAGACGATATTATAAATCTTTATAACTTCTAGTAACTCAAGCTCGTATACTATATTATTAATCCGTCGCTTGATCTTGACGCGGATGCGTTAATTAGAGTACTTGCAATAGGAATGCCCGGGTACCTTATATCCGTAATATAATCGCAGATAGACGATTTCTCCGCGCTTGAAACGGACGGGCTTATATTTGGTATCGTACCGTATCTTTATAGATATATTAGCAAAGTCGATAGCTTCTTAGGCTTCGTCGCGGAACTATTACCTAAGCGTTGAATAGTCTACCGTACTAAGATTGGATAAGGCAGGGAAAGTATCTCTTAGCTAAAATCCGTAGAGGATCTACATTAGCGAAACCCCTATAGTAGCGTTGGCGCTAGAGTTTATCGTCTATTAAATATAGACGAGGAACTCTATCTATTCCTTATTAGGGTTGGCCGTAACCTTATACCTAATTACTATCTCTACTGTCTAGTTAGTTCTCTCGCTTTGGCTATTAGTTTAAGGATACTATACTATTAAGAATATAAGCTTCGTTTATATAAGCTAAAACATTATCTTCTATAGTTTATCTATAAAGCGTAAGTCCCTATCGGAGACGATGCCTATAGGGATACCCTAACTATATACTTTGAGTTCTCGTAGTAATACCGATACCTATTGCTCTGTTTGCCAATCACCCTATCCCGGGATAAGGAGGATTACCTTAGAGAATTTGTATATTACCGTGAGTAATATATCGTAGGCTGCTAATATAGGAGGTAGGTTTGTAATAAAATCCATGCAAATAGTATAGAAGGGGATAGGATTGGTAGGAATTGGGTAAAGCTCGCTATAGGGTAAGTAACGCTTGGTTTAATTAACCTAGTAGTCTAGGTGATACTCGATATATTCTCGGAGGGACTTTGAAAGTCTTCTCACGTAGAATGACGCTGCGATACGAGTATAGGCTCTATAAAAACCCTGATAGTAGTAATTATTATACGCGATTTCGAATATATCTTTTTTATAGAGAGCGGGGATACATAGGCGTTCGGGACTACCTTTGCCTTTGTCGGTATAGTAGATTAATCCTCCTCTCTCAAAGAATCGAAGCCTAGGAGGGGGTTGGTTAGGGGTATTAGTAGTTAGGGATACTAGGATGGGTTTAGAAGCCGGTAGTTCGGGTATCTCGGGTTTGGTTATTCTGAGCCAGGTATATATTTTCTACTATCGGGGATCTTCGGAGTAACCCTAACGGATTCTACTCTTAAAGTCCTCGGATATCTCTACTAAGGCGACGTAGTAGATTCCTAGCTATATAATTTCCTCGAGGTCGTCGGTATAGTCAACTTCCTCGTCTATCTACCGCAGTCTACTAAGGGCATCCGGGACTATATAGATCTTGCCCGGCTTATAGTATAGCTCAAGTATTAAGAACGTGGAAATAAATACCGATACTATTACGAGCTTTATACTAAGTCGGTCGAGATTAATAGTCTTATTCAAGTTAACCTGCTTAGCGATGCCTATAATTACTTTATAGTCCGTGAGTAAGATTGCTCTTATTACTATACGGATTAAATACCCGAGTTTCTTGACTACCTAGTATACGCCTGCTACTTTAAGCTCGGTAGGCTAGTATCGTACAGTAGTAGGAGTAAGGGCTTTGCTAAGGAAGAGGATAGGCTAGATCTTTATAGCTACGAAAGGGGTAACTTTCTTAACGAGTATCTTTGCGGGATAGCCGAGTTATTCGTCCTTCTCTATATTATCTTTTACCTCGATCTCGACTTCCTCGAAAGAGGGTTCTAGATCGTTAATAATATAATATACTATAGTACTACTACCCTATTCGCGTAAGGTATCTACGTCGATATAAAGTAGTCGGTTAGGATTCTAGTAGTATAGTAGGCGATCCCTATAGATCTTATCCTAAATAGCTTGAAATAATACTCGCAGTTCCTCGTTGTTAGCTACTTTCTACTTGGCTACGAATCCTCGTCTCGCTAGGTTCTTTAGTAGTACGCCTATTAGCAATCTCTTTTTTTCTTTTTGTAGTGCCTCGTTAAGTTGCGCGTAGTATAGAACTATATAGCGGAGATACCTAGTAAGTCCTACTACTAATTCTAGTTCGCTAAGGTTGACGGGGAACGCTAAGTTACGAACTACTACGATCTTCTTCTCCTACGTAGAGAATCTATATCTATCCATATAGGAGCCTAGTAACTTAACTAAAGGGAATCCGAGGAAGCTCTTAGCTAGGGCTAATCTAAAATCCAGGCTGTCGAGCTTCTAGAATACCGTTTTGAGGTAGTAGAGATATTCCTCGAGGGTAGTAGATACGACGCGGAAGTTATCGATATAGGTATACGCCTAAGGGAATTCCTCGAGGATCTATATAGTAAGCCGTTGCACGTACTATACCGAATTATAGTAGCCTATAATAAGGACGTGGAATTGCTCCTATCCCCTATAAGTATTAACCGTGAATTTGTATCGGTCTTGCTCGCGGATTAGCTATTAGTAGAAGAATAATAGCCCGTTAAAGACGGAGATAAACTTCTTATTACGTAGTTGAGCGAGGAAATCTTCTTAGAGGGGTAGAGGATAGGAGTCCTTAATACTAATAGTATTTAGCCCGCGCAAGTCTACTACTACGCGAGGTTTTCTTCGTGTAGTACCGTCGGGATTCTAGATAGTTCTCCATGCTACGAACACGGGGAATGCGAATAGGGTAGGATAGAGGTTGCGGGATATTTTACCTTCCTCCGTTAGTTTATCGAATACTTTATTGATTTCCTAACGAGCTTCCCTCCCGTGTCGGTAAGTTCGGGTGTCTAACTTAGGATCTTCCTCAAACTATAATAGGATAGGAACGCTCGCGTGTAAGTACTTAGGGATTTTAATCGTGGAACTTTCGGATACCTATAGCCGGGGAAACTCTTCTACTATAGCCTTAATTTACGCTACTTCTTATTCATTGCCGTAGATCGTAATACTATTATCGAGCTTGGTTTCTTAATCTCCGAGCAATTCGGGCTATATAGCTGCTAGGTAATAGTCGTTAGTATCGAGAGCGTAGTAGCCGTAGTATTTACAGGCTAACAAGATACCCAGGGATGCGTTGAGTAGGATAACCAAGGTACTATTACTATCGTTTCTTACTATAACCGTTCGGAAATACTCGTCCGTAATCTAATTATAGATTCGACCATTTTCCTTATAGAATTCCCGTAGGGTATTAGAAAAATGGTAGGCAAACTTATAGTCCCTACCTATTAGTAATACTCGTAAGGCCTTCGTGCGTCCGAGCCTATACTTGACCGGGACTACTACTATAGTATACGGAGGTATTTTAGTACGCTCGGATAATTTGACGAGTAATTCGGGGATAACTAAAGCTCGAGGAGCGATTATTAATAGTATAGAAGCATTGTCGTATTGGGAGAAGACTATACTACCGGAGGATATAAGGATATTAATTCCGTATAGGGCGAGGACGTCCGTACCTATAAGTAATCCTACGCCGAAGTCGTCGACGATACGTACTTCGAAGCTGAACTCGAGCAACACGCTGTAGCTATTTCTTTAAGCGGGGATGAATACAGTTACTATATATTTCTACGAGGTAGTAGTTGCTCCTAATACTCCCGAAAGTATCTGTAGCTTATTAAGCTCCTAAAGCTAGATGCTCGGGTCCGCTAGGAGTACTACCTCGTTAAAGTATAATCGTCCTATTAATAATATACGGTATCCTATATCTATATAGCATTTCGTTATCCTGCCCTTTAGGGCAAAGCGGATCGGGTATTGCGTATAGTTATACTTCTTAAAGCTATCGACTATAGATAATATACCTCGAGGGATTACTCGGATAATTGGGAGGTCCTCTCGGTTATCGTTAACGAGGTCGGTATAATAGACCTCGGAGATATACTCGTTCGGGTTACGAAGCGACTAGAAAGACTCTAGTTTTCGAGGAAGGTAATAGGCTTCCTAGAGATACTACTATAGCTTATTACTCGACTCAAACTAAGAAGGGTATATACGATATAAGGATAATTTAGCTCTATTTTCTTATCGGTAAGGCTTCCTCGGGGTGGGATCTAGTACGTCTAGACTAGGGGTTAGATATATCGCTACTAGTACTATATCGGAGGTAAGAAAATATACGTTTATTTCTAGGTCGAGTAGGTCCTCGTCATCCTTATCGTCGAGAGAAGAATATTCGGATTCGTATTATAAGGAATCGCTGGGGTTATAAGCTATATAGTAGCTTCGATACTCGCGTTTAGGATCTTTCTCTCTCTAGGGAAGATTCCTATACGCTTCGCGACGATCCTCTCCTCGCCTATTACCTATTCTTTTCTCGCGATTATCTCCTCGCTTATTACTTCCTCTACGATCGCGATTATCGCCTCGTCTTTTATTTCCTCGTCTCTCTCGATCCCGTCTATTAGACTAGGCCTCTCTATCGCCTCGACGGTATTCTCGGGTATCTTCGCTTCTTAAGGGGGGAAGATCCCTACTAGATAGTAGCGTCTAAGTCTAAACAATCTCCGTCTTAGAGAATCTCGTCTTCTCGCTTTCGTTTACCTATTAGTTAGTATAAGGGGGAGAGCTTATAAAACGATCCTAAGTAAAAGGGCGAGTATTACGTTTGTAGTTCCCTCGGGAATTGCTCGCGTAGCTGCTCGATTACTTAGGGCGTGGATCTAAAGGGGGCTTACTTAAGAAAGGGGGTTGTATATAGGATTGTATATAGGATTGTATATAATCTTTTTTACGGTTGGAGGGATACTCGCGCTTTCTTCTTATATCTTGGAAGTCGTAGCGGCGAGCTTCGATATTCTCGATAAACTTATTAACTATAGTTCTTTTAGTAATAAGGGGAATAGTAGTACGAATACGCGTATCGATCGAGTTCTATATCTTCGTAAGGCGTTAGTAATCGGTCTAAAAGCCCGCGGCTTTAAGCTCGTAGTATGCTATTATAATATATTCAGCGACCGAAGTTCCGCGAGCAACGTCGCTGATAGAGAGATATCTTTCCTCGAATCTTCGTAGGGCTTCTTCTAGCCTTATCCTAAAGCGTTTTTCCAATACCTTATACTACCGAGTAATACCCGTACCTAACTTAAGTCGAGCTTTCTCGTAGCTAGATAACTATATCGTATACTAGGTCAGAGCGGTACCTCTTAGGCATTTGGAGATACCCAAACGTAGCGTCTTGCCTACTACCGAGTCGTACTAGTCGCGTAGTTACTCGATGAAAGGGTATACCGTATAGTAAATTATCTTTCTATACTCTAGAGAGACGGAATCTATAGACGAGGATTCTAGGTAGAAGAATCTATATTCTTCTAGTCTAAACTTCTTACTTTTTTCCTCGTCGCTAGAGCTAGGCTCGTCCTCTTCGGATAACGAGGAGGAATCCCTTAGGGGCTTCGATTTACTAGCTAGTCTAGGGTACCTTTTACTCGGATTTTCTTTAAAGACCTCTCTATAGATAGTATCGAGCTTAGCTAGTACCTCCGCTAGTCCCGGCTCCTAACGAGTATAAGAAATTGGGTTTAGGGGAGCTGGTTCTAGCTCTATATTACGACTATAAGCTGGAGGGGTTGAATTTAGAGGAGCTAGGTCTAGTTCCGTATTACGAGTAGGATTAGTACTACGGGTATTAGTTGGAGGAGCTGGTAGCTCTATTAGCTATTACTCGTACTATACGCGCTCGAAGCCGCCTCTTTGAAGACGGCGGCCCTAATCCTCGCAATATCGCTAGGAGTGGCCTACTTAGCGTACTTCCTCGATTTACTTTGCTACTTTTACTTGCTCAATTTTTCGGATATTATCTATTATCGTTGTAACTTCCCTAAGTTGTTCCTCGTTAAGCTATCGCATTATATTAGGTACTCGAGTCTCCTTATCGTTCTCGAGGGCTTCCTAATTATCTCGAAAGGCTTCCTTATCCTCGTCGTAGGTACTCTACTACACGGGTTCCTTTCCCTGTACTCGTGCTAAGGGGCTAGCGGCGGATATACTATAGATATTATCTATAAAACTGCTTACTGCTAATACCTTGCGGGGAAAGTCTAGTAAGTAGCGTTGCGTTCTAGGAGCTTCTAGGGTAGGTATCCTTCTAAGATGTCCTTCCTCGTTAAACGGGGAAGAGGGAGGTAAGAAGTGTTCGAATATCTTAGGCAGCGAGGATCCGGTAGCCTTCTAAAAGTCTTTAATTACCCTCTTGACGATGCCCGTTCCACTAACTATAATCTACTAATCTTAGGGGAAAGAAAGAACCTCGTAAGTGTCTTCTATTATCTAAGAACGGGTAGTATTCTTCCCACGAATATACGCGAGGGATTCCCCTGATAAAGCGATAGGAGGATCGGGGAAGTACTCGACTAGCTAGTAGATCCGATCTTGTAATACCGGATCGACGAGGTTTTGATGTCCTTCGCAGGATTCTATAAAGGATTTAAGGTAATGAAGAGTTCTTATATTATATTAGGAGAGGAGGGGCAAGCTTCCTAGGAGTATAAAGGATCCTCGTAATTAAGAAGGGGAAATGAGAAGTTAATCCGGTAAGCTCGTTATACTTTAGGGGAGTGGTATAACGATCTAATTAGGGAACCGTGCGTTGATACGGGGATCTTGGTAGTTAAATAGTTAAGAACTAGTCTCCGAAGTTTAATAAGTCCTATTATTTACTAGTAGTTGGATCTTACCTTAATATGTAAGACTAGGGCGTCGATTGTCTCTACAACCGGGGAAGTCGCGGGTCGTCGACTTGTTGATGTTGGTATATACCTTAGTACAGGCTAGTCGATCGACGGATCTATCTAGTCGGCGAGGATTATCTCGCCTCTAGTTGTATTTATACGGAAGTTTTGCTTAAGGACTGGTAGTATAATAACTAATAGTAGCGGACCAAAAGGGTAAGATCCGGTAATATAGATTGGTCGCTACAGCGTCGCTTAAGGGGCTGACTAGGATAGCTTTTTAGTACCGGAGACTCGTTAGTTAGTCGTATACTCGTAAGGTCTTGAGCTACCAGATTTAATATAGATTACGAGCATACGTGATATGGTATAATGAATATATATATTGTTATTAACTATTAATCCTCGTGTAAGGATCCTACTACTAACTAATGCGAGTATGCCTTAGTAGGTCTAACCCTACCAAGGGACACGATTAATAGAGGAGCGCTTTAAAGCTATACGCGTCAACCTAGACTTAAGTCTAGAGGAGAGAGCTTTTATTAAGGAGATATTATATCGGCGGGAGCCTATATTAGCTTAGGACTTCTCTAAATACGGTAGGATTCGGCGCGAAGTTACTCCTCTATAAGTTATCCGGATAGTAGATTATATACCTTAGCAAGCAAAGTTATTTAATATTCCGAAAGTATTAGAAGGAGTGGCTCGTTAGATTCTTAAGGAGCGTATTAATATAGGACGGATCGAGCTATACTATAGACCGTATAGGAATCCTTAGTTCCTCGTCGTAAAGAAAGGTAATAGTATCGATAAGCTAAGTTACCGATTGATTAATAGCGCAACAAATTATAATAGAGTAACAATCCGAGATACCAATATTCCCCCGTCTATAGACGAGTTTGTAGATTCGTTTATAGGATATCCCTATGTTTTATTAGCTGACCTTTTCTTAGGATATAATTAACTCGAACTTGCTAAGGAAAGCAGAGATATAATAGTATTCTAATACCCTTTCGGACTCTACCGCATAACAATATTGCCCTAGGGCGCTACGAATTCGGTCGCTTAATTTTATAGAGTTACTAAGACAATTATTTAGTATTAGATTTATATAAGCGATATATATGTCGACGACGTTCTCAACAAGTTAGAAAAAGATTACGGAGACGAGATAAGTGAGCTACCTAGAGTTCAAAGGAATATTCTTAAGTATATTAGGAATCTTAATACTCTACTAGTAGATATTAAGCGTATAAAGGCAACAGTTTCAGGCAAGAAGTTCGATATTTGTATAGAAGGACTTTATATTATTAGATACTAGTATAATAAGTATAGACGTCACCTAGACGAGTCGAAGGTTGTAGTAATTATAAACTAGGTAGAGCCTAGGTTACTAAAATCGGCAAGAGTATTCATCGGTATCTACGTATACTATCGCATCTAGATTCGAGATTTTGCGACAATTGCATAGCCGATCTTTTTCCTGTTTAAGAAGGACGTAGACTTTATTTAGGGTAATAGTTAGAGGGAAGTAATAACTCGACTATAGAATGCTCTTACTAAAGCCCCCGCTTTAAAACCGATTCGGTATAACGAAGGATCAGGATAGTTGATTCTTTCTATCGATATATCGACTAAG
>QWZN01000375.1:0-16473 GCA_003693225.1 Venturia aucupariae
TTAATAATTATCTCGCGCAAAGGATAGACGTCTTCTTGTAGATACTTAATAAGGCTAGGCTACGCGCGGTACTATAAATATATATAATCGAACTTCTAGTTAAATTTAGCTTCTATAAGTAACTTAATAATAGCCTACTATCGTAATACTACGAGCTTTCAATCCTCCTTTACCGCGCTTACTACTTTGTCTAGTATATTATCCTATATATACTACGTCTTTTAGGCCTTTATATTAACGTTCTTATTAATATAAAAGAGATAGAGAAGTTATAGTATCTCCTTACTATTATTAAACGCGTTCAAAATACCTTTACCAATATAGTTAGCGCTATCGCGGATAATATATTCAGGCCTAGAAGTCTACCGTATAGCTAGATCCTCGAATAAAACTAGCTTTTTATATACCTTAAAGGCCTAAGTATAGACTTTCTTATCCTTACTACTTATAAAGGCAAAAGCTATACTCAAATTGCTACTACTAGTATTATTACGCCGCCGCGAAATAGGGGCTATAGCTATAAAGTAGATTAGAGGTATATTAAAGCGGTTGGTTTTGTACGTAGTATTAACGAGGAGGATCTCTAGATATAGCTAGGCTAGTTATATCTGCAAAAAACGTTAGCAAAAGCCTATCTATCCGTAGAGTAAGAGAGACTAGCCTAATTGTTGTAAACAAAGAATAGCTAGGTAATATAATTCTTCTCGTCCTTTTCAACTAGCGTATACTAGCCTACTAGGCCGTATTTGAATATAAGATAGAGGGCTTAGATAGGTAATAGCCCCTATAGTTTCGAGGCGCTCAAACGGTAACGGATATTAAGAATATCTAAAGACTTTAAAAACGACTTTCTCTTACTAGCTTTACGCGTAATATTGTAAAGGTATTTAAGGATTAACTTTAGTAGAATACTAGAGATACTTTAGGCTTTAATTATAGATTCCTCCTCTTGAGTTAGCCTTTGGTAGTATAGATAAGCGTCTAGAGAGAGGGAGGGCTCGTAAGGTTCGCTATTTCTTATTTAATAGCTACTAATAAAGTTAGTATAAAGCCTTATAAAGAGATAAACTTACTAGAGATTACGGGGTATAGAAGCCTTCTTATAAACAAAACTACTAGATTATAATAGATATTTAATATCTATAACCTCTACTTTTACTCCACACTTACTAGTTAAATATGAAACGCCCTCTTTAGCCTTGTTATATTATAGCTTTATATAGCTAGGCGTCCTATCGCTATTTTATTTGTAGCTAGTACCTTTGTAGATACCGTAGCCTCTAGTACGGGACTAGTTTAGTATATATACAAAGGTATTGTCGGCTGTTTTGAAGCGGAGATCTATAGGTAGGAGAGAGAGAGGGCTACTATTAATATCGTCTTCTATATCCTCGTTATTAGTATTAGTATTAGGTTTATTATCTTCTAGTATATATAAAAGGCGGTTTCAAATCTTTATAATAGCTTCTTATTCAAGAGGAGAAAGTTTAGCCTCTTTATTACCTTTAAGCTCGACACTATATAACTTCTTTAGTAAATTACGCCTTGGCCTTGACGTTAATAAGGTTTTTAAGAATACTAGGGTAGTAGAATCTACTCTTAGCGTCGAAGAGTCGTTGTCGGAGCTAGAATCTAATAAGATAATAAATAAGGTTGATAATATTTCAACGAAGGTAATAGTAATAAAGAGGATTGCTTATAGAAAGGCGATAGAGAAGGAGATAGTTATCGCGGTAGTAGTAGAGTAGATTACTCTCGAGATTATAATAGCTCAACTAGCTAAAGTCCCTAGTATAGATTACGGAATTATAAGCGTGATCTTGGGTATATATACTCTAAGTACGGCGGTATCCTAGGTATTAGTAGACTATAAATCCCCGGCTGCGCCTACTTTAGCTTCTAATTCTTAAATACTTTCTTATCTTTCTTACCTTCCTTACTAAAATTTGGTAAGGGAGGTAGAGAATCTAAGCTCACGTTTATATAGTTAATATAATAGTAGGTAAGCCTAGTCTTCTTATAGATAAGTAGGTCGCGTATACTAAATATTTACTATTGCTCCCTACTACTATATTTATACCGTAGCTTACGGTTGTATACAAACTAGGGGGTCTAACCCCCTACTTATTAGCGGGTAACGCTGTTTTATTTAATCCTATTATATATATAGCTTGGCGACATAGTCGTACGCAATTTAGGCGGTCTAACTACCTAGATTGTAGTAGGGTCTACTAGATACCTTATTTATACATGGATTGAGTTAAATAGCTATATAATATACGTTATACAATACGGTCGTATATAATCTAGGTAGTCTAACCCTCTAGATTATACTAGGGTCTACTAGATACCTTGTTTACGTATAGATTGAGTCAAATAGCTATATAATATACGTTATATAATATAGTTGTGTACAATTTAGGCAGTCTAACCGCCTAGATTGTAGTAGGGTCTACTAATATTATATTTATACGTAGATCTACTACTATAGTATTAGAATTTGTACGTAGATCTACTACTTTAATATTATTAATCGTGAAGTAACTTAGGCGCCTATAAAATAGGGGAGCCCCCCCTAAATTCAAGGTAGGGGTAGAAATAAGATAAGTTAGGGGTAGAATTAGGGAGATTAGGGGTAGATTTAGTATCCGCCTTTATGTATAACATCTTCCTTATTAATTAATATTTCTAGTATAGCTAATATCTTCGCAAATGGATAGTCTAAGATAGAAATAGGTCTAGTATCTATAAACTCAAAATATCCTATTTTTTAAGCTACTTTAATAGCTCTATACTATCTAGATATATAGTTATAGCTCAAGTATACTAGAAAATCCTAAGTTATATACTAGAGCAAGAAATACGGGCTCTCTACGTTCTATTCCAACTAAGTCTTTATAGTATAAACTATTATCTTCTTTAATAATAACTATATAGAATGTCGGTTAATAAGAAGCTCCCTACTTTAGACTAAAAATAGCCGTCCTAAAATAACTCTCTAGAAATAATTTTCAAGAACTATAAAAACTATATTCTTGTATTTAAAGTTAGATACTATAATTCTTATCGATAAAATATTTCAAATAATAAGAGGAACTTATCTCCTATTAGTAACCTTAAGCTTATTTAAGACTAATTTCTACTTATTAATACTACTAATTGGTTACCTGTATTACTTTATCTATCTATTTAATATAATATTAACCTTTGTTTTAGTAGTACAAAAAGCCTTGATCTTGGTATTAATATTACTAATAGGAATTATTATAGTTTGACTTTGTATATATATATATATATATAAATTTAATTATTATTCTAATTTATATAAAGAGCTAGCTTCACGTTAACTCTTATTTAGCATTTATTACTATAGTACTAGATTCGAATTTAATAAAGTTTATATTTGTATTAAGACGTTCTTATATTTTCTTTTATACTTAGCGGCTCTTTTACGCTTCTAACAATCTATCTTTTCTATCTCCAGACCAATATTAGTAGCTAGTTTATTAGAAAGTAACTTGTATAGAAGGTCTCTAAATACTAGAATATATATTATAGCGTCCTAGAGGCTAAGTTGAGCTAGCTATTAAATATTACTACCTATAAATCTATTACTAATAATAGGCTTGTCTATCCTACTAGCGTACAATTAAAGGGCTAGACGTCTTGGCTATTAAGTCTTACTAGTAGAAGTAATATATACTAAAGAGTTACTTTATTTCTATTATTATTATCTAGTTCAATATCTAAATTATTGTATATCTTCTAGTGTCTTTTATATCTAGATAAGTACTATTTGGATTTCTCTAAAAAATAGCTATAGGCTATATGTTTTATAGTTTGTATCCTTAAGCTAGTAGCCTAAGTAATATCTACTAGCTATTTCTCTTCTGATTTCTCTATAGCTTTCTTGTTTCAATTGAAAGTATAAGGCTATACTATAATAGATAAATAACTTAGTAGTATAAAGTAATATTTAAGACTTAGACTTATATTCTAATCTTTTCTTCCTCTAAACTACTTATTCCTACAATCCAAACAAAGAACTTAGATATACTAAAAGAAGATACTATACTAGACTACTACTTACTCTATTCTATTTATCCTCTAATCCAATTACTATAGTTCTAGCTATTTGTAAGTCTACTAATTTCTAGCCAAGAATTAGCTAAAGTTCCTCTAATACTACTACCAAGGGGTTATATTTATATTCTAGTAATAAACATATAGAGATACCAGTTTATAAACGTCTAGATAGATACTTTTATAATACTTGAAACTATTACAAATTTTTTATTTTTTAATAGCAAGATTTGATATGATATTTCTATTATTTCCTAGCTACTTTAACTATATATTTGAAGTAGTATTAGTAGTATCTAATTCAGCCTATTAGGCGGCTCCTACGTTAGACGTAGAGATAATCCCGGGCTTAGCTAGACTATATCTAGGCTAGGCCAAGGAATAGAATTCAAGAGGTATATTACCTATCTAAATCCAAGGTCAACTAAATATAGAGGTAAACTAGGAAGATTATATCTATTAATTTTAGGGCAAGGGATAAGAATATAATTAGCTCTACTTAACTATATAGGGTTAAGCAAGTTAGTATAGACCTAGATATTTAGTAACGTAAGTACTTTTATATTCTTCTTAACTATAACTATTGCGGGTTTAGTATATTCTATAATAGTATAAAGGATACTATTCTTTGGTATCTTTACTATCTTAAGCTATAGACTTATTCTATTATAAAATAGTTCTCTTAACAACCCTATCTAGAGTAGTACGTTTATTACTATAAATTATAAGCTAGGCTATATTCTTATAGCCAATAATAATATGTTTAGCCTTATAATAATCTTACCAATATTACTATATAATAAACAAACAAACTTGGGAATAAATATTAAGAGTTAAGTTGACCTACTTATATATATCTTCTAGAGGGCTACTAGGAAAGCTCTTATCTATAGATAAACTATTTATATTATTAGACTCAATAATAATAGGGTAGTAAGTCTCAAATTCCTTAGGATAACCTTTAGTATCTAAATTCTTAGTTGAGCTCTTAATAATAAATTCTTCTTAATAGATAGAAGTTCCTTTTTATTTAGGGTAATTAGTAGTAATATACTCTGTACAAAGCGCGTTATAAAGAGTATTATACTTTCTATTCTAGTAACTCTTAAGAGACTTAGTATTATATAATTAACTAGATATAATATCGCGAGTCAAAGCCTAGATATACTTGCGTCTATTAATAATCTTATAAGTCTTAAAAGTAAAGGCAAATAAGAAAGTCCGTAATATTTTTACTATTCAACTACTTATCTAGCCTAGCGTAATAGTATAGCTCCTAAGATTAAATAGCTTAGATGTCTAACTATTATAATTAAGTATAAACTAGTCTCTTATAGCTAAATCAAGACCCTCTATATCCTAAAAAGTAATATAGTTAGACTTAGGAGTTATAATAGAATCTATAGATTTAGTAGAATTGGACCTAGAAGAGTTAATAGATATAGTAATTATACTCTAGAAAGACGATATAGTAGAGTCTATTTTGTTATATAAGTTATTATTTGGTTTGAGTAGAAGAACTTAAGGAATAGTTTCTATAAGTAAAAGTAAAAAGTAGAAGAGCTTATTTTCTAATATTTCCTCCTTATAATCTATATAGAAGGTATATTTCTATATTAGATAGTAAGATAGATAGTTCTAAATATTACCTTAGAAGAGAGCCCTTTAAGTTTTTAAGTATTTTATAATTTTATTAAGATCTCTATCTAGTCTAGGTACTAGGAATAGACTTAGCTAGGGAATAGCCAAGTAAATATTATAAAATACTATTTATTCTAATAATCTCATTGATCTATTTCTTTTAGTATAATAAATACTCTAATTTATCATTTCTTAGTAAAGTTCTAGTTAGTTATTTATTAATTAAGTTCTATATTGGTAGTTAACTTATATATATATATATAGTTTATAACTATATAAGACAAGTTTAGGGTAAAAGTAATTATATTCAAAGTCAAATCTATTAGTTAAATTCATAGTTCTAGTAAGTAAAAGAAATATTCTAGTAGAGGTAAGCTAGATTCCTATACTATAATAGCTAATAGGAAACGTCTTAATAGTAGAGAAATAATTACAGTATATCCTTCATTAATAGATAGGATAAATATAGTAATATAGCTCTGGATTATTATCAACTTTAGTCGCTATATAATATAATAGATAAGGGAGATATTAATAAGAGGCTTGAACGTCTTATTATAAAGTCTACTAGATTAAGAATTGTTTATACTATATTAGTTTATTGTTTTTGGTAGATACTAAATCTACCCCTACTATCTTCATTTCTTCCCCCGCCTAGAATTTAGGGAGGTATCTCTTACTATATAGGCGACTAAGTTAGTAAAAATTTAAACTAGTTATATTTTTATAACCGTCTAAATTGTGTACAACTATGTTATATAATATATTTTGTATAGCTATTTAGCTACGTCTATATAAGATTATAGTATATATAGATTAGTAGAACCTCTATAATCTAGGCAATTGGACGTCCTGAATTATATATAACTATAATATATAATAGAGATAAACTAGATCAAGCGATGATCTAGTATAACTACTATAATATTCTTTATTATAAAATAACTTGAGCAACTATATAATAGCGGATAGCCCCCTAGATTCTAGGTAGAGTAGAGTTAAAAAAAGACTTAGGGGTAGATTCAAGAAATTTAGGGGTAGATTTAGTATCTACCTATTTTTTATATATTATATATTATATAATTAATATCAAAGTCTAACTTTCTTATTCTATTATATATATTCAAAGCCAAATCTAAATGTAGATTAGTTACGTAATATCTATAGTATCTAGTTGAAGTATAATTAATCAAGTCTTATAACTTATTACTAGACCTTTTATAATAAAGAAGTTTTAATAAAAATCAAAATTCTTATATCTTCATTTCCTTAATAATAGTAGAGTAGTAGGAATTTCTAGAGCTAGATATTCTTGATTCCAAGCTTTATAAACCCGCTTACTAGATACTTTGGACCGAACTATATTAGGATAATATAATATAATTTTTAAAAAGAGTATAGTAGTATTACTTAGTATTTACAAAGTCTCTATACTAATAGATATTATTGATCTCTATTTCATTCTAGCTAGTATACCTTTACTACTATATATTTATAATATAGATAGGCTTAGCGTATTTATAGATAATATTTAGAACCTACTAGTATAAGAAAAATATATCTTCGTCTAAGTCTATAAATATAAATATTCTTAGCTTGAATTATTACTCCAATTAGTACTATAGTATAAAGAAAATATATATCTACTTATATTATCAACTTAGAGCTAGTATTTATTACTTCTAATAATAACTATTCTGAAAAATACTCCCTACTCTTAACTACTTTAGTTATATATAACTAATTTCTATTCTTGGACCTAGGTAAAAGTCAATTAAGGTAGTTGTATAGAAGGTTCGACTATCTAAAGATATTAATACTAATGTTGTTTAATTAATATCCTCTATTTATAAGTCCTACTATATAAATATATAATTGCCCTAAAAGTTTAAGTTTTCTCCTAAAGATAGCCTTATTCGAAATAGCCAAATCGTTTAAGATATTATATTCTTAGATAAGAAACCTATCTTATATATTATAGATATTATAAAACAATTTAGGTAGACCAACTTTATAGTAGTTATACTATAGAGAAAGTCTAGAATACTATAAGAAATGGTTAGATTAGTACCTAACTTGGATCTCTAGATATAAATATATTAGATATATATACAAGCCTTACCTCTAGAGATTTTAATAATGCTTTAGATTTACTTTATATTAAAGCTAAAGAAGTTCTAGTAAAGGTATATTATAGCATAGTATAGTACTATTCTAGAATATATAGATACTATTTTCTAGGTTGAAATACCCTACTAGTAGTAGGAAAAATCTTTATAACTAGCTATTAAATTTATTAATAGAATAGTAGGTCCTAATATACTAGTGCCTATACCTCTAGCTTCTAAGATTTGCTTCAAAATCTCTAGTTTACTTTCTCCTAGTAGAGAGCTACTATAGTAGAGAAGACTATAAGAGAGCTAAGAGAAATTAAGGCTAGAGAGTAAGTTTCTTCTACTCTTTCTTAGCAAAATAGCTCTATTCTTTCCATTATATTCTCAACTAGCTACTAGTCATGTTTTAGTATAAAGAGAGAAAAAGAGCTATAAAGAGCCATGTATATTAGTAAAGATAAAAGGGAATAACTATACACTTAGAATTTATAATAGGGACGTTGTTTCCAGGTCTACTAGCGTTAAGTAATTTCGAGAAATACCCGCAAATAAGACTATAGCCGCTAATAATATTAGTTCTTAGATTCTAAAAATAGATTTAATAGAGATAATAATAAAGATACTAGTACTTTAGAAAGCTTACCCCTATTTTAACTAATCTTATAACTATTATATTAACTACATTTGAAAAAACCTCTATTGAAACTAATAAAAGAGTTATTATTCGGCTAATTCAAACCAAAGTACCCTATTACTAAATTAGAGATTAGTAAATACTATAAGCTAATAACTATATAACTAATTTCTTAACAAAGTATTATTTATAAAGTAACTAATTAAAAATCTACTTTAGTACCTATCTACTAGAGAGGAAATTGATAGGCTACTCCTCAAGTAAATTATTAGGTTTTTTAAGAAACCTATAACTAACAATTATATTTAAAGCTCTAGAATAGTATATAAGATTAAGGGATTTAGTACTAACTATTTATATAAGAAATTGAGACTAGTAATACAAGGCTTTAATAATATAGAAAAGAAGTTTATTATATATTAATCCTCTATTATTTAGAGAGTAAGGCAAGATTTTATTCTTATAATAGCTATAATTTATCAATTTCAAATCTCTAAAAAGTTTGAAAAGTATTTATCTCTAAACCTAGAAGATATTTTTTAAGTATATATATATTTAAACCTCTATCTTATAGAGTAATATATCTATATATCTCTAGAGAACTTTAATACTAATATCCTCCCAATACTATTATAGAAACTATTTTATCTTTATATAATATTTCTAGAGTAGATTTATACTTGCTTAAAACTTACTATAAGTACTATAAACCCGGATTTAATATAGCTACCTCTATATATTATCTAAACCTCGTTATTATAGAAGAAGGCAATTTTGGCGTTATTAGAATATAAGTAGATAATACTCTTTTTGTCTAAGAAAGGGTATTCAAATCTAGGGAGAAAGTAGAGGGATAAACGCTAATTTCTTTCCTATATTTATTAAAACTATTAGTTCCTAGAATAAGCCTGTTTTTGGGAATTGTATACTCTTAGTATAAGCCGCAAATTTAATTAGAGTATAGAAAAACTAAAGAGAAAAGCTTTTTCTAATTGATTTTACAAGGAAGGGTTTTAGAGATTCTTATATTTACTAATATACTAGAAGTAATTGTATAGCCCTAATTTATTAACTAGAGGCTACATTTGAACTTATAGTTGCTATTTAGTATTAGAATCCTTATATTAATAAAATAAAGGCGTTAAATAACCGCCTATTTAGTAAAAAAAACACTCGAAGAGATTAATTATATATCTTCCTAGATTTTACTCAAGCCAAGCCATTTCTTTTTGTAGAAAGTTCTTTTATAGATAATTAATCTATTTGAAGTTAAATTAGTTCTTTTATAATATTAGGTAATAATTATAAATAAGAACTGTCTCTATACTCTTAAGAATATTATTATTCACTAGTCTTCTACTAAGATAAAATAAGCTACTAGATCTATAGCTACCTTGGAAATCCTTACTATATATACGAGTATAGGTCAAGGGCTAATTATTACTACTTTGATTCCCTAAATTCTTAAGCAACTTGAAATCCCTTCTATATCTATTATAATCTATATAGATTTATATTCTTTGTTCAAATACCTTATTATACTAAGTATAATAAGGAAGAACCGTTCTATAATTGATATTATAGCGCTATATAAATACTATAAGAATAGAGAGATTCTTATATTCAGCTAGATTAAAAGACTTGATAATCTAGCTAATATACTTAATAAATATAATCCGAATATATATCTAACTATACTAGCCTCCTAAAATCAACTTGATATTTATATAAGTAGTATAATCTTATTATTAATACTAGTATTGAGCGAATAATAGTAAAGGGACTTTTTGTTTTAGATCTTACCTTGTACCTATCAAAGGTCTAGTAATAAGAGGTAGGACTTAGTTAATAGAACTTAGATTAGACTTAGTATGTATTACGTGATTGGAAAAGGTCTTAGTACTAGATATATATTTTAGAATAAGAGACTTAGACTTGGACTTAATTTACAAATTTACTATTTAAGTAAATAGTATAGTATATTTTAATTTGAGAGGTTTATTAAATACTCTATTAAATATTTACCTCTCTCTTTAATCTTTGTCTTGTTTATTATATAATATACCTATCCTAAGATTCTACTACCTTTACTATTATATAGTAGCTAAGCGGTTGAAGTTAATAATAATCTAAAGCTATATTACTACGTTTATCCTACCAACAAATAGAGTTTGTACAAGGGTTATTTCTCTACTATTAAGACGTTTCCTAATAGCTTATATCTTTAAAATATTTATATTACTTCTAGGACTATTTATTTGACTAAATACTATAAATACGACTATTTCAAACTCGAACTCAACTTATACGATTACAAACTATAAGAATATATAACTAGACTACTAAAAATCAAACTCGCGCGCTAAATACCTAAATAAAACTTAACTAAGAACCAAGGTATTAATTATACGATTAAGCTGGAGCTAAACAAATTAACTAAACTACTAGAATAGGTAGTATTTTACTATACTTACTAGGCTATTCCCTACTCTAGTCTATTACTAGGCCCGGTCTAGCAATAGATCCTAAGAAAAGAAAATGCGAAAGTATAAGAAACTTTAGAGGGCTCTTCTCTTACAAGATAATACCTAGAACTACCTATCCTATTATCTAATATAGGGACGTACCTACTATATAGACTATTTAGAACCAAGACTAGAATATAACCCCTACTACTTTCTACTTCTACTTATAGGGACTACTATTAAACTCCTTCTAGTAATATTCTTATCTTTAAGATCCGTACGTGAATATTTATAGAACTAACTAACTAATAAAATAAATAACGAAGCAAGCCTTATAACGCCTATACTATAGAATCGACCTTTGTTACCTTTTGACTCTTCCGGCTCTAATATAACTAAGCCTATAGATTCTACTAAAAGTCTTAGGTCTATTTATATTACTTTTGGAGATATTAAATTCCTTTTTAGATCTATAAAAGACTAGTTCAAGTTCAATAATAGCGGTTAGAAATCTAGGTCTTTTAGTTTCAAAAACTACTCTCTTATACTAGAAGAATAGTTTGGTAGTAAAAATGTTATAGACTTTCTTATTTACCTAGAAGACACCTTTAAGACATATAACGTTACTAATAGAAACTATTATATCTAGGCTTTAATACGTAATATTAAGTCTAGGCTTGTATACAATATCAAGACTCTTAACGGATATTAGGAAAAGGACTATAAGAGTTTTTATAAAGCTCTTTATAAAGAGTATATTACTAACAATAATTGTTAGTAAAAAGACCGCTACTTACTTAAAAGAACTTACTATCTAGAGCTTAACTAGAAACTTAGATACTTAAGGCTTTATTAGAGAATTCAAGATTTATTACTCTACTATTATTGAGTCTAGTAAATTAACTAGTTTATATATAAGTAGAATCTTCCTTAGGAGGCTACTAGAAAATATACGTAAGAAAGCCAACTTGTCTCTTAATATTAACCCCTACGTTCGTTTCTTATGTAGTAACGTTACTAAGATTATCTACAAGTCCGAGCAGATTGTTACTATTTATAGGAATACGGCTTACTTTATAATTAATAAAGAAAGGAACGCTACTCTAGGCAATATTATTAATAGGACTATTATATAATAGAACGAGTCTAACGCTAAGAAGAAACCTTTAGTTATATCTTGTCTTTAGATTATAACTTTAGAGCTCCTTGAATAACTTAAGGTAATAAAAACAACAAGGAATATTATCTTTTATACTATTACGGAATCTACTAATCTAGCAGTAGTTGTTGCTAAGAAAAGTACTCTAGAATTTACCTTACTTAAGTAGTAGATCTATAATAATTTGCTCAAACCTACTTAAGTAAGTAGAATAGACTACGCCCTACCTTCTTGTCTCTATATTAATAGGTATACTTCTTAGTCTTCTTAGTCTACTTTTTTATTCTATAAACCCAAAATTTGAGTCCTAGTAACTAATTAACTTTTCGGTTCCTATTCCTTGGCCCAGCCTAGATATAAAAATAAATTATAGTAGAGAGATTAAATTATACCTAAAAAAAAATTAGCCTTCTTAAAGAAAGCTAGGATCTTCTATTAGGTTTAAAAGGTCTATCTTGTTATAATTATCTAGAAGGTTTCAACCGCCTTATTCTGTCCTATAAGTTCTATTTTATTATAATAATCTAAACGTTTAGGACTCTCTTACTCCTATTTATTATAACTACCTAGAAATATTTAACTCTCTTATTCTATCTTATAAAGTCTACTTTGTTATAACCTTTCGGCATCTTTAGACTCTGTTGCCCTAATTTTCTATACTTATATAGAAAATCTTAGCTTCTCTTATTCTATATTATAAGACTCTCTCTTTATAACTATTCAAACGCTTTCAACTCTCTCTTTTTAGTTCTATACGCTAATTTTTAGACCCGCCCCTTTTTACTTATTTATATTAGCCTAGACCTCTTAACTCTTTTACTCTACTCCACTTTTATACTTCTACTCTACTTTTACGGCTCTTTTACTACTCTTTCTCTTATTTTTAGAATACTTGATTCTATTCTAGTTTTAGTATCTCTAATAGTTCTCTATAACTCTATTCTTCTTAGCTCCCCTCGTTCTACTATAATAATAATTCTATCTTTAGGTTGGGTTACTAGTAAGTAACGCCTTTATAGTTAGTAACTAGTTATATTACAATACTATAGCTAGGTAGAAGCTAGGTATCTATATTTGATACTATACGGTTTAACTTAGTACCTAGTAGACTTACTCTTCTTCTCCTAGTATATACTTTGGGGCTTTCTACTATACCTATACAAAAGGGAATTGAGGAATTAACTAATAGCTAAAAGTATACTAGAAACTTCCAAGTCTACTACCCTTGCCGCTAGTATCCTTATTAAGGAAAGGATAACTCCTAATAGTAGTACTTTACTAATAGTTCCTTTCTTAAGTAACTTTAAAAAGTTCTATAGTATAATATTTAAGGTATTATAAAATTCGATATCTATTATATTGCTCATTATAGTAGAGTTAAGCAAAAACTCTACTCTATCTAGAACTAATAGTCTACTCTTTTCTTTTAACTTTCCTCTTTATTCTCTACTTTGTCCTACCCGGTACAACTATTATACTATACTCTATACGTCCAAACTTGCTCTAAAATACCGTTCTTTGATATAGCTACTACTAAAAGTAGATCTTCTTAAAATACTATTATATAAGGACTGTTTACCTCTATTATAATAGTATTAGCTACTATAAATATACTTTACTCTCTCCGCTCCTTTCCTTATACCTCTATATACTCCTACTATCCTTACCTAGATACTTACTTACTAGCTATTAGTCTTCTCTCTTCTATTATTACTCTATCTCAAAGTTTAAGGCTTTTTAACTTTGTCTCCGCTACTATAGTTTAATATATATCCTAAGAAGCAACTAACTACTCTAAATACTAATACCCTAGTAGCTATACGCTAGACCTACTACTCTAGATAGTACGAATTACTACTTATATAAAGAGAGGAAGGAATTAAAAGAAAAATCTTATCTAAATATACTCTAGGGACCTACTTTTTCTATTCTAGTATAATATCTAGGATTTTTAAATAGTCCTAATTAAAATAACTTCTTTATACTAGACTTAGGCTAGTAAAATATCCTATAGTCCTTTATTAGAAGAAGTATAGAGGTTTAAAATTAGTCGTACTACTTATTCTATTCTACGACTTATATATAACTTGACTTACCTTTAGTTCCTATAATAGTCTATCCTACTTTCAATCTTTGTATTAGCTTAGTCTAAGCTCCTTTATAAATTTGAAATTATTTATCTATTATAGAGTTATTTTTCTTATTATATTTATTAGGATATGTAGGTTTATACTTTTTTTTCGATCCTTGGCCTAGGCTAGTAATAGATTGTATTAAAGAAGAGACTTCTATATATTCTTTTCTTTCTCCTTCTATTTCTCTTATATAATATTGCATTGTTAAAGGGTAACAAATCTTTTTAGCTAGGGAGGAATCTAACTTTTATATTTTTATTCTACTATTTTCTATCCTTAGGTATAAGTAACGCGGCTATATTTACGCTACGTCTATCTAATACTTGGTACGGGTTTACTCTTTAGCTCTATACTTGTTCTAGGCCTAAGGTTAGGTTAGAGCTAGTAACTAATAAGCGTATTAAGGAAACCTTCTTTTTTAAGCTTATTAATTAAATTTTAGTATAAGTCTAGGGTACCTTTATCCTATAATTTGACAAGTCTCTCCTTAAGAGTAGAGGGCTCTTTTAGAGATTATATACTCCTTACTCTACTCTATTGGTTTTACTATCTATATACTCTCTAGTATACTTATTTACCGCTTACTAGTATACTTATTCTCTACTACTAGATATAGAGAAAATCCCCGTACTTACTATCCTTTCTCTTGAGCTCTATACTCGTTCTAGGCCTAAGATTAGATTGCGGCTAGTAATTAAAACTATTAAGGATTATACTCTTATTTAGTAATCTTAGATACTTCTACTATACTCTTCTACCTTGCTCTATTAGCTACGTCCTAGACCTACTCCTCTATTATACTTTTTGAGAAGCTTAACTTATACTCTTTAATAGCTTAGTAATCTCCCCTTTCCCTCTATCTAGCCTTTACTTACTACTTCTTTCTCCTACCGTAGATAGTTCTTCCTCTTAGTTCTCTATCCTACTCTTCTTAGGATTTGTACTCTACTACTCTACTATAACTAGCTAGATCTATAGTCCGAGTACTCTCTAGGTCCAAGTTAGAGAGAAGTCTCTAGCTGTATTATAGACTAGATTAGTATATATCTCGAACCAAAAGATACATTTATTACTTAGGGTATACTATAGTATTCTACTACTATTCTATTAAAGATTGAAGGATTTTTATCTAAGCTAAAACGTTAGGGGACTACGTATTCATTAGCCGGGGTAGGATATATTAAGAGGATAATAGTATAGGGACTTTTTATTTTTAATCTTGTCTTATACTTATTAAAGGTCCTGTACAAAGAGGCGGGACTTGGTTAATAGAATTTAGATTAGGCTTAGTAGGTATTACGTAATTAGAAAAGGTCTTAGTATAAAGATATATATTTTAGAACAAGAGACTTAGACTTGGACTTAATTAATAAATTTACTATCTAAGGAAATACTATAGTATATTTTACTATTAGAGGTTTATTAAATAGTCTATTAAACTTTCACTCCTCTCTTTAATCTTTGTCTTATTTATTATATTATATACCTGTCCTAGGATCCTACTACCTTTACTATTATATAGTAGCTGAGTAGCTAAAGTTAATAATAATCTAAAGCTATATTACTACGTTTATCCCGCCTATACTACTCTATTTGTATAGTCTTTCAATTAATAGATTAATAGATTATACTATTGTTTCATTATTTGGCGCGCTATTTATAGTAAAAGTAATAACTCTTTCGAAGATATTAAAGTAGTATACTTGTAGAATAATAATCTTTATAAGGTTAGAAGTAGTCTAGGCGCCTTGATAGGGCTTAAAGCTAATTAATACTTTCTATATTTCCTATTTATCTGTCTAGTAGAGCTTAATTATAAGGTATCTATATCCTCTATAGTATAGATAATCTATTGAAAACAATAGAGACTTTCTAAGGGAGTAGAGGGAGACGCTTATAGATAGACTCCTCTAACTTAATATTTAAGTTAAGAACTCTATTAGGAATAGTAGAGAATAAGAGAAGTTTAAACTCTTTATCTAAGTAGTATAAAAGGCGTAAGAACTTTGAAATATTTATAATAGTTAAGGACTACTTATTTAAAACGATTATATAGACTAGTTATTTATCAAAGTTAGTAGAATAGAGTAGAAAACGACTACTAGAAGCTTATTATTCTCTTCCTAGTAGTTTCCTAGTAGTTTCCTAGTAGTTTTCTAGTAGTTTCCTAGTAGTTTCCTAGTAGTTTCCTAGTAGTTTCCTAGTAGTTTCCTAGTAGTTTCCTAGTAGTTTCCTAGTAGTT
>QWZN01000376.1:0-16353 GCA_003693225.1 Venturia aucupariae
ACTAACTTTACCTAATACAATATAGTAGTTATAGTATAGGGATAGTATATAGTTATAACCTACAAGCTCTCTTATAGGTTATTAATCAATTAGAATATACTATACTAATAACTAGTTCTTACTTTGTTCTTTGCTTTATTATTCTTATTTATTATTAACGTTAACCCACACCTATATACTTAATAGGATCTAGTGGAGATATACTAATACTTAAATATATAGTATCGCCTCGTTTAAAGCGGAGAGGTTTATACTTTGTATCGTATCGTATCTTTATATAGATATTTATAAAGGCTACCGCTTCTTCGGCTATATCCCTAAATTGCTACCGTAGCGATAAGTAGTTAGCTATAGATAGGGATATAAGAGCCGGGAATATATCGTTAGGTTAGAACCTAATAAGGATTTGGTATAGAGATAGTCCTATAGTCGCGTTAGCGCTTATATTTATATACTACTAGATATATACCAAAAATTCTAGCTATTCTTAGTTAGGGTTTACGGTGATTTCGTAGCGGAGCGTAATTTCGACCGTCTAGGTAGTCCTCTCGCTTTACCCGTCTATTTGCGGGTAATATATAGTAGAGAATATAAGGTTAGTATATATCAACTTAAATATCCATTTCTATAGTAGATCTATAAATTTTAGATCTTGGTCGGATACGATCTACAAGAGTACTCTCTAGTTAGTAGCTTTTAACTCGCGGAGGAGTACGGCTACCTATTTATCCGCTATTTACGTAGCTATACCTAGGATAAGTAGGATAGCCTTCGAAGCTTTATATATAATCGTAAGTAGTATATTATAGCTATTTGACGATATTAGGGGAAGGTTTGTAATAAAATTAAGCGTAATTATTTAGAAGGGAACTAGTAATATTTAAATCTAGTAAAGTTTACCGAAGAGAGCGTATCTCTTCGTTTAGTTAATATTATACTTAGGGTAGTACTCGATATATTTCTTTAATAATTGGCTTATTTATCTAATATAGAAGGATAAGGATACTTGGTTATATATCCTATAGTAACCTTAATAGTAGTAATAATTATAACTAAGCGAATAGATATCTTACTCGTATAGGCTAGGGATAAATAGGCGTTTGTAGCTATTCCGCTTATCTGTATAAAAGATTAGACCTTTTCGCTTAAAGAATCTTAGCCCTAGTAGAGGTTAATTGGGTAGATCCTACGAGTCTTTACTATCTAGGCGTAGTAGTATAGTAGAGAAGGGCGCGCGATTATCTTTAGAGGTATAGACGGGGGAAATAAGGCGGGGCGCTATAGGAAGGGAATCGGTTAGTATACTTCTACCGCAAAGCCACCCGTAGATTTTACGCTAGTAAGGGTTCTTAGCGTAGCCGAGCCGTACGCGTTCCTTAAAGCTATCCGATATCTCGACTAGAATAGTATAGTAGATCTCTAGGGCTACTATATCTTTAAGATTATTGCTATAGTTAAGCTTAGAGGTCTTACGTTAGAGATAACTAAGAGTATCGGGGATAATATAGTTCTTTCTAGGTCGGTATACGAACTCGAGGCCCTTAAACATAGAGATAAAGGCGCTCGTAGTTACGAGTTTTATACTTAATCTATTGAGGTTTACTATTTTATTTAGATTTGTTTACGTTGCTATAGTAGTAATAGCTTTGTAGTCCGTAAAGAGATAAGTCTTCGCGGATAAGTAGATAATATACGCGACTTTTTGTAGTAGCTAGTAAATACTAGCAACTTCAAGCTCTATCGGCTAGTAGTAATAAGCTATAGGGGTAAGAGACTTTAAGAGGAAAAGGATAGATTAGATCTTATAGATAGGGAATATACTCGCTTTATATATAGTTACGCTTTATAGGGAGCTAGTATTATTTTTAAACCAAACGGTCTCGTTGGGAAAAGTATACTAGGAATAATCTAGGAATAATCTAGGAGTAGTAGGAATAGTAGGAATAGTAGAAATAAACTAGAAGTTGTAGGATTGAACTAGAAATAAACTAGGAGTAGTAGAAGTAGTAGAAGTAGTAGGTATACTATATTTTTTATATTTCTAGAAAGGCCGAAGAAAGGCCGACTAGATTCTATAGGTTTTATACGTATAGTATCTATAATAACTAAGCAATTTAAGGTCTAAAAAAAATTCTCGGACTTAGAAAAAAAAAGTTGGAAAATGACGTCATATTATATATGTTTCTAGATCAGAAAAACGCGAGGAATTCAATAGTATACTTTTTGAGACTATAGCTATTATATTTAAAAAGTTATTAAGGATAGAAGATAAAAATAGAAGATTTATAGAAATACGTAATCTTCCTACGCTTCTCTATAGCCACGCGTTATACTAGGGATTTCGAAACTTTAATAGATAATAGATACTATATCGAAGAGCTATATTTAAGCTTATTATAAAATTATAATTATTAGAAAATTTATTATAGCTAGTTTACTATAGCAAAGTAGGTATTTTTAGGAGTTTCTAAGTAACTGCTGAATATTATTACTGAATATTTTAATACGCTATAGTATAGATATATACTAGTTTATAATAAAATTATAGGGTCTATAGGTATTATACGTGGAGAGATGTATAAGAAAACGTGAGTTTTTAAGGGTAAAAGCTTTAACCTCGCTTATTTTTTATCCTAGCTAACTTTACGACGGCTATATATACAATATTTTTTATTCCGCCTAAGGTATAAAACCCTATATTCTCTCGCGCAGGCGGTATTTAATAGTATATACCCCTATTATATTCTAGAAGTAATAGATTTACTAGTACTCTACTAGTAAGACTTAGAAGTATTTCTCTAAGTCCTACCGACTCTTACCTCTAGGCCTAGGGGCCTTTCTAGGGCCCTATTTTCTAGGGCCTAGGCCCCTATTTTCTAGGGTCTAGACTATTAGATCTAGGTAGTCTATATAGATCTAGATAGTCTATACTTAGTATAACGTGTACGGAGAAACTATTTTCTAGTAGACTAGCTAGGAGTACTATAGAACTAGTAGTTCTAGTATAGTTCTAGTAGTTTTACTCTAGACTAGATAGAAATAGTATAATATACTTTTCCCGACGCTCTTCTACTAGCGAGGGGTCTAGATTGCCCTTAATATAGTAGAGTATTATGCTATATCCTTCCTTGCGTAATATATCAACGTTGGTATAGAGTATTCTAGCCCTATTATAGTAGTATAGCGTTCTATTCTTATAGATCTCGTCCTAGATAGCTTAGAAGGCTTGCTCTAGCTCTATAGTTGCTCTAATAATAGTACAACTCGCGTAGGCTTTATAGCCTAGGTCTTTAGAGGGAGCCTCCTTAAGTAGGCGAGTCTTCTCCTCCTATAGGACCTCGTTTAGCTACGCGTAGTAGGGTATATTATAGTATAGGTATCCCGTCAGGCCTATAGTAGACTCTAATTTGGATAGCCTATATAGGAACGTAAAGTTGCGTATAGCCGCGATCTTCTTAACCTACGTGCTTAACCTATAGGTATTTACGTAGGTACCTAGTAGCCTTGCGAAAGAGTATCCAAGAAAGCCTTTAAAAGGGGCGAGGGAGAACCCAAAGTATAAGAGTTTTATAAATACCTTATGGAGGTATACGTAGTACTTGTCTAAGGTTACTAAAGCTATATAGATATCGTTAATATAGCTATCCGCGAAGTTGAACTCGTTTAAGATTTTATCGAGATTCCGTTAAACGTATTATATAGAGTTATAGTAGCCTATAATAAGAACGTAGAATATTTTCTAACCTCTATAGGTATTTATAACGAACTTATAGCAATCTTTCTCCTTAATTAGCTATTAGTAGAAGAAGCTAAGCCCGTCAAATACTTAGATAAATTTCTTTATTCGTAATTAAGCTAGAAAGTCCTCCTAAAGAAGGAGCGGGTACGAGTTCTTAATACTAATCGTATTTAGGCCTTATAGATCTACTACTATATATAGCTTATACTTAACCGAGCTATCCTCCTATAGGATATTATACTATACTACGAAGACAGGGAAGGCGAATAGGGTCGGCTTAGTAGTTTAAGAGAGTTTCCTATCTTTTATAAGACTATTAAAGACTCGATCGATCTCCTCCTTTACTTCTTTATAAGGTTTATAGATACGCGTATCGAGTTTAGGGTTTTCCTTAAACTTAGATATAATAGGGATACTCGCCTAGTCTTTCTTAGGGACTTTAATAATTAAATTCTTTATAGCCTAGAGTTCTAGGAACTTGTTTACTACCGCGGCAATCCTACTTACCGTTCCGGGTAATCCGAATACCGTTACGCCGTTAGCTAGCTACGTTTTAGAGCCGGACTCGTCCGAAGGGAATATTACCGCGAGGTAGTAGTCGTCCGTAGATAGACTATAGTATCCCTCGTATTAGTATTCTAAAAGGATACTAAGTAAGGCTCTACGGGGTACTATAACGTCGTATAGACTATCATTCCGAGCTAGGACGTAGGAGAACTACTCGTCTATAACCTAACTATATAGGTAGCCTCCTACGTCGAGAAGTCGACGAAGGCTATCGGAATCGTAAGGTCGGAATTCGAAGTTCCTCCCTAGGGGTAGTTGAAGCCGTTTAACTAGTACGAGTATAGCTAAGGCGTAAGGGATTACTATAGTTTCGGCGGCTAGTACGCAATATTCTCTAAATTAGGGTCTTTAAGGGGCTACGTCTATTTCTACGTACGCGCTCCCGTACTATATAAAAATCGCTTCTCGGAAGGATATAAGGAGGTTAATACCGTATAGGAGTAGTATATCTACTCTA
Source organism: Venturia aucupariae (assembly GCA_003693225.1). Lineage (NCBI taxonomy): Eukaryota > Fungi > Ascomycota > Dothideomycetes > Venturiales > Venturiaceae > Venturia > Venturia aucupariae. The sequence goes on from QWZN01000376.1 coordinate 4,764, forward strand.
AGTAGTAATCTCGCGCCAAAGTCGTCTACAATTCAGACCTCAAGCTTTAGTTCTAGAAGGACTTAGTTACCCTTAGGGGTTATAGCGGGTATAAAGGCGGTAATTATAGTCTTATAGGTTATACTAGCACCGCTAGTTATACCTATAAGTAATTATAGGATATCTATAACTTCGGCTTTGATCTATAGGTCGGCTTGTTATACTACGTCGCGAAAGTATAATCGGCCGACTAAGGATATTTAGTATCCCAAGTCAAGGTATAACTTAGAGGGTACGCCTAAAGGGGAGAATTTAACTAGGTATTCCGCGTAGTTGTAGTAGTAAAAGCTATCGACTATAGAAGCGATACCTTATAGGCGGTCTTGAATTATTAGGAGCGCCTCGCGGGTATCTTCTTTATATATATCGACATAGTAGACGCCTATAGAGTCCGAAAAAGACTACTATTTTGACCTATAGGGGAAGCTATAGGTATCGTATAGGTATACCTATAGTTTATTACTCGAGGTAAATCGCTTAGAGTAGACCTTATATATACTTTACTTAGAGAGGTTCCGGTTCTAGGGACAAGTACTAGCTATCTCGAGTAATTCGGCGTTTCTATTTAGTTATAAGGGAGGAGGTACGAGGTCTACGCTAAGGAAGTAATTCATAATTAGGGATAGCTTTAATACGCCGTCTATCTCTAGGGCGACCGAATAAGCGCGTAGGTAGCGTTCTTTATTATTAGAATAGTTATTAAAAGCGACGTAATTTACTTCTCCGCGATTACGCTATCTATTATTTTCTTTTTAATAGTAGCCGCGATTATCTTAGTCTCTTCTCTTAGGATATCTATCCTCGGCTCTATCTACTCTTCGAGCGTCGTTGTATCTCTATCTAGAGGAGTCTTATAACTTAAACTTAGACTATTTCTAATCGCCTATTTTTATATAATCGATATCCCTCGCCGCGTCTCTACCGCTTTCTAGTAATCGGTCGTTTATACTAGGCCGTATAGGAGCTTCCTTCTAATAGCTCCTCTCGTAGCTACTTCGACCCTATTTATTAGTCTTAGACGTAGAACTACGGTAGTCTCGATAACTAAGCTCTCTCGGAGGACTATAGGAGTCTCGGCTAAAGTCTTAACGCGATCTCTCGCTACTAAAGCTATCGCGTTAGTACCCGTAGAATAACTCCCGAGCTTATTCTTGGCCTCTTAAGAGTAGGTACTTACTTATATTACGAGACTAATCGAAGTCTTTAAAGTCGAATCGGCGTAACTTAATAGATTAAATAAACTCGTTATACTCGTACGTCCCGTAGGTATAGGGATAATAAGCCTAATACCTAGATCGAGCTTTGCCTAGATTTTAAGTAGTTACTAGTAATCTGTTTAGAAGCTAGTAGCCTTAAGGAAACGAGCGGTAGTTATTATAAACTCCGAGACTAACTATCCTTTAGCTACTTTATTGATAGAGAGGTACTACTACTCGTATAGGTATAAGGCGTCGAGGTACCTTATCTAGAATTTTTTTTATAGAGCCTTATACTAGTTAGTAACTTCTCGTCCTAACTTTAGTTAGTTTTTCTCGGGGGTAGATAGCTACGAGTTATACTAACTAAGCGTCGGGCCTCAAAGATATTTAGAGATATTAACTCTTAGGATCTTACTTAACGTAGAGCTACGGGCGTCCTATAGAGCCTCAATAAATAGTTCTACTATATAGTAGAAGTATTTACTATTACGTTCTTCTACGGCGTCGTAGGTATATAGGTTTGGGTTAAAGTAGCTAATATAGTTAGGGTTAAACCGCCTACTTTTCTCTAATTCCTTATCTAAGTCTTCTCCTAAATTATCCGAGCTCGTTTGAGGTTCTCAATCCTACTTATAGTAATAAGAAGCTAGCAGGTACTTGTACTAATCTCGCGGAAGAGGATCGAGGCGATAGAGAGTAGGTACTAGAATAGTAGAAGCTTACTCGGACTAGTTATATACTAAAAACCTTTCTTAAGTATATAGAGGTTCCCTAGCGCGGGGGGGCAATAGTATACGTAGAGTACGAGGGTCCTCGCGTATTATATTTCGGTAGAACCGATCGAGGTCTATATAAACGTCGTAAGCGTACGGGTCCGTTCGTAGCTATAGGAGATCCCGTAGGCTTTGTACTTACGCGTTAGGTACGTAGTCTACGGCGTCTACGCGTATATTTAACCGCGAGGACTCCGCGTATAACTACGCGTAGCTATTAGGAAGATACGCTCTTTTAAAGTATTTATTATAATATCTCTTAGCCTTCTTAACTACGGCGTCTTAATCGAATCGGTATTATTCTTCCTTATTACTATTACGCTGCGCTTCCGTAACTCTACGCTTACTCTAAGCCCTAAGCTTATTATAGTCTAACTAAAGCCGATCTAGCTTAGCTTATTAATCTACCTTATTTTTACGGGCTTTCTAGCGTTCTACTTTAATAGCTTTGTTAGCTCTTATTCGTTTGGCCTCGATACCGGCTAGGGCTCTATCTCTTTTATTAGAGATCGCGGCCTTAATTATAGCGTTAAACCGCGCTTCCGACGCCGCTTAGGCAGCTTCGATTTATTCTTATACTGTTACGTCTAGCCGAGCTACTTCGATAGAGGTAAGGGGAATACGTTTACTCGCGGGCCTATATAAGGTCCGAGGTAGCTTATCCTATAGAGGTCTAACGAGGGGTACCCTTAAGGAGAGTATAGAGGCTTTACCTTTATTAGCTATTGGAGTATAGTTTTTGCCGTCCGAGTCCGCGCGATTCCTAAGGGGTTACCTAACGGATAGTCTTCGAGCTCGTATTAGACGCGTTACGTTTAGCTTAAGGTAATTAGCCGTGCCTACGCCGAGTATTAGGGGCTCGGTTATAGTAGGAGGCTGAATTCTTAGGCTTATCGGAGGTCTACTAGAGCTTACTAGGTTTAGGAGAGGTAAAGGAGAACGGGACTAGAGCTATAAAGGGGAGCGGGATTAGGAAAGGGAGTAAGATTATAAGGGGGTACTAGAATCAATATTAGAGGTTTCGGATATTGATATAGTTTAGGTAATTAATTATAACTAGGCGTCTATAAGGTAGACGTATAAGACCTTAGATAGTTACTTTACGGCACCTTTCGCGATTAACAGTCCGCTTACGGCGATATTCTAGTTGGGGGGATACTCGTAATAGTCGTTCTCTAATAGAAGCGAGCTAGTATCAGAGGTTAAGTATCTAGTACGGCTCGATTAAGTTAATCGACTCCTAGAGGTATTATAGGTAAGAGCGCGATTAGGCTTATACGAGGGGTAGTCCGTAAGAGCTTAAGCAAGTACGGAAAAGAGAAGGGGAGAATCTAAGTCTTTATAGCGATCTTATACAGCGAAGAAAGCTAATAACTAATAAGCCTATTTTACTAAGCTATTACTAAGAAGAGGTTTCGAGCTAGGTAGCCTAGCTAGAACTAGAGAAGGAGCTAGATTTAGTTAAACCTCGTAGCTAATTAGATCAGGAACGAGTAGATTAAACGTAAGTAAGCCGAATCGGATTAGATTATAATATACGGGTTAGGCGTAAGTAAGTTAAAATTAAAACGGGGGTAAACCGAGAGGTAAAGTTATTACGTTAAGAGAAGTCGCTAGCTATAAGGAGAGTCGGTTATAACTTAACTATTATTATTAGGCTTCGTATAGAAGTAAGCTATTAGTAGCTCCTTATAAGGTACTCGGGCTACCTTTTAGTAAAACTTAGAAGCGATTCCTCGGGCCTTACGCAAGAGCGAGTAGAATACTAGTATAAGAGCGATTCTTACGATATTAGTAGTACCTCGTAGTAAGGATTGGTCTTGAAAAGACTTAGGGTAGGCGGACGACCTCTACGTAGTCGTACGGCGCGTTAGTATATTAGTATATTAGTATATTAGTATATTAGTATATTAGTATATTAGTATATTAGTATATTAGTATATTAGTATATTAGTATATTAGTATATTAGTATATTAGTATATTAGTATATTAGTATATTAGTATATTAGTATATTAGTATATTAGTATATTAGTATATTAGTATATTAGTATATTAGTATATTAGTATATTAGTATATTAGTATATTAGTATATTAGTATATTAGTATATTAGTATATTAGTATATTAGTATATTAGTATATTAGTATATTAGTATATTAGTATATTAGTATATTAGTATATTAGTATATTAGTATATTAGTATATTAGTATATTAGTATATTAGTATATTAGTATATTAGTATATTAGTATATTAGTATATTAGTATATTAGTATATTAGTATATTAGTATATTAGTATATTAGTATATTAGTATATTAGTATATTAGTATATTAGTATATTAGTATATTAGTATATTAGTATATTAGTATATTAGTATATTAGTATATTAGTATATTAGTATATTAGTATATTAGTATATTAGTATATTAGTATATTAGTATATTAGTATATTAGTATATTAGTATATTAGTATATTAGTATATTAGTATATTAGTATATTAGTATATTAGTATATTAGTATATTAGTATATTAGTATATTAGTATATTAGTATATTAGTATATTAGTATATTAGTATATTAGTATATTAGTATATTAGTATATTAGTATATTAGTATATTAGTATATTAGTACGGAATTTCTAGACTAGTAGTATAATAACTACTTAGTAGTTAGTAGTTAGTCGGATCTAATACTAGTAGGGCTTCGAAGTCCTAGTTAGTAATCGGCCTTTACGCGGTACTACGGCGCTACGTAGGCTCGACGGATCCTTTGGTTTTAGTAGATTCGTAAGTCTTAAGCTACTAGATATTACGGAAACCTAGTAGTTAAACGTAATTATAAAGAATCTATTAATATTATTATTATTCTATTACTACTAAACTCTTATACTTATAGTAAGGCCGTACCTCCTCGTACTTGCCAAGCTCCTTCGGCTATAATATCCAAGCTCCCTCGGCTATATATCCTATCTATATTGTTCCGTGACAATAGCGCTACCAAAACTAGATAAACTAAAGTCGTAAAATCCTTATATAGTTAAGGAGCTAAGTTATTGCGTAAAGCTTTCGGGCTTTAATTTGACGAAGATAAAGAGTAAGCGTACGTAAAAAGAAGTAGAACGTATAGCGCGTAAAAAAATTATATAATTAAGTAGCTTTAATTTACTCCTGAAAGATATTTAAGAGTCTTAAATTGAAATTGCTATTTAGGAAGTTATTAAAAAGCGGTAAGTTCCTAGTAATATCCTAGTAGTCGTATAAACTAATTACGTTTAGAATAAGTAACGGTATATATCTATCCCTACTTACGCGTCTAATAAACGAAATATTTAACTTCGATATACTAGGCGACTTAGACGAGGAAATTTGTATATAATCTAATCCTAAGATAGATAAATTTAAAGAGGAATATAAATCTTCGGATTATAGGTCCCTAGCCGAAAGTTCTAAGTATAATAAGAAGGAGAATCTACGCCGCTTTATAGTCGCGTCGATAATTCGCTATACTAACTACTACTAAATACTCTTTGATAATACAAGGAGAGGCTAGTAGAATATTAGTAGATATTTTAATAAAAAGTTAAACGTACGCCTAGCAAATTATAATTGGCTAGATAAAATCTATAAATGCCTTAAGGATTAGGAGGTAGAGGTTAGTTCTTACTTTTATTTCTTACTATTACTCCTCTCTTAACCTACGTAACCCTAGTAGTCTCCTAGTAGTCTCTAATACGTTATATAGGATCTAGATTACCCGGCCGACTAGTTATCCTTAATTTCGCCTCTATAATTTTTTAGTCGACCTGAGTTGGTATAGATACGTAATTGACTTACTATTTCTAAGGTGTTTATAATATAGAATACGGAACTACCTAGTCCTACTAGCTAGTAGAAGGTATATCCAGCTACTAAGTAAGAAATAAGGAGAGATTTACCTAACGAATCTCTAGTAAAAGATACCTAGGACCTAATATTTAGGAATAAACATTACGTATAAGAGAGGTTTAGGAGGATCGTCGATTTTAACGACGAAAACTTAACGATAGTACTACTAGATAGGTAGTAAATAGATATAAATAGTAAACTATTTCATAAGTTAGAGATACTAGGTAGAAGCGCTTAGGAATTAATAAGGAGTATCGCTATCGATCTAGTTAATATTAAAGGAGAAGAGGTAGAAAATATAGAGGTTAATAAGAAAGATAGATATAATAGTAATAAAGATAATTTCATTATTGAGAATAAAGAGGATAAGGACTTTTCGGATAGAGAAGGCGTTTAAGTTCTAAAGTTCTATCTTAAATTTATTTTAAAGTTGATATACAAACTAGTTTTATAATATAATTAAGTAAATACCTCTAAATTTAGTAATTGTATTAATTATAACTACTAGAGGACTACTAGGGAATTTCTCGAATCCTTAATATTATCCTACTATATTATACGTAGCTATATATTATATACGGGTTATAAACGGTTTTTATTTAGGTTATAAACGGTTTTATTGTAGGCCCTAAACCGTAAACTATAGTTTAGGTTCACGTATTAACGGTACGGGTTTGGTTCGGGTTATAGCCTTGGAACCTAACCCTAAAACCCGAACTAGACCGACCCGAGACCAACCTATACGGTTCGAGCCCGCACCGTTGGCGGCCCTAGTAATAAGGACGTTGCGATCTTACCTAGAGGGGGGAGATATCATAGAATATAAGTATATAGCCAAGAGAGCTCGGATATTATAGCCGAAGGGGCTTAGTAAGCGCGAAGAGGTACGGCCTTACTACAAGTATAGTAGTTTAGTAGTAATAGAATAATAATAATATTAATAGATTCTTTATAATTACGTTCAACTACTAGGTTTCTGTAATAAGAGTATAGTAGGGATATACTATTATAGGGGTAGTATATAAGGGACGGACTTAGTATCTATCTAATATTTAAGAACTAACTAATAATATATACTTATACTACTTTTATATTATAGTCTTTTAAGTAGTATATCTATAACCTTTTATCTTATCTTTATCTATATATTTACTTCTATCTAATCTTACCTCCCCTCTAGCTATTCTATCTAAGTATAAGATCCTATTGACGGCGGATAATAATATCTAGCTTTTACCTTACCAATACTTTTCCTACTATAATATTCTTCTATAAATCCAAATTTTCTTCCGATTTTCTATAACCTCGATCCTTAAATAGCTAATAGTAAGTCTTGGATAAACTCGTCGAAGTTATTAGCTCTGTTAAGACCTCCGGTAGACGGCCTAAAGGTATCTACTTTATAGTCTCTATCTTGAAATCTCTAGCTCTTATTCTACTCTATATTATCCCTAATAATATTACCGTTAGAATCGTAGTTGAGCTCGTCTTCTTTATTATCTAGGCGTTCTTCTTCTTTAAAATCATCCTAATATATATTAACTAGAACATCACGGCAGCTAACTAACGGACGCTTTTTAGCTAGAGTAGTACGACTAATTAAGAAGGTAGCCTTAACTTCCGTAAAGTCTTACTTCTTTAGAGCTCGCTACGTCCTATACGACTTAGAAAGCTTGATAAAATTAGCTTTCTTAATCTTATTAAAGTCTTCCTATAAAGCGTAGTAGTCGTAGGCGTCTAAGAATACCTACTTTATATCCTTTAACTTCTTACCGCCTACGTTAATATAGTACTTTACTCTAGTATAGATATTTGTATATATCTCTAGGAAAAAATATTAACTCTAGCTTGAGGAAAAGAATAAGAATAACTTATGCTTAAGAAATTATTTTCTAAGATTACTTAAGCTATTAAAGTTAATATACTCCTTTATATAGTAGAAGATAAAGACCTAATTCTTATAGTTAAAGCGAGGAAGTATATATTCCTTAAAGTTCTTATTACCTATCTCCTTAACTCCCTGTCAATTATTAGTCTAGATAATAAAAGTCTTGACGTATACCTAAAATCAATTAGTAACTTAGGAATTATAAAGAAGGAGGGCTGATATAATAGGAATAGAATAAAATATTATAGAATATAAATCTCAAATTAAGAAAAATATCAGAATAATATTTGAATAATATTAGACGAATATTAGAAGAATATAAGAGTATAGAGGAATATCTAGAAATCTAGTAGATATAATAATAGGATCTTATACTTACTATAGTAAAGTTATAGGTTCTTAATTTCTATTAACAAATATTCTCTAATATATAGAAGCGGAGGTCCTTAAAATCTTAGAAGTCTTCTATAACGTAGTTATCTACTATACTAATAATTACCTTGTCGAGGTTAATATTAATATAGACTAATATTATATTCTATTAAATATCTCTATTAATCTAATAGCTAAGGATATTAAGATCTTACTAGGAAAGAGATTTAGAAATATTCTATCCCTTCTTCTTCTTTATAGGTCGTCTTATTTTCTTACTATTATATAATATCCGTTGGAGAGTAATACGCTTAGTAGTCGTAATTAAAGTATTAGAAGGAGTTAGGATATTAAGCGGACTATTTATATTTCTAGACTTAGATTAACGAGATCGACGTCTCGATTTAGGTAATTCTCTAGAAGTAGTATTCTATCGCGCTTATCTTAAGCTTCCTATACAAGAAGGATTCTTATTACGATATTAATACTAAGCGTCTATAGCTTAAGTTAGGCTATCTAGCTATATCGCTTATCTTTAAAAAGAAGGCATTTCAACCTTATTATTATCTTCTTTATACTCTAAAGGTCGAGATACTAGTCGAGGAACTTAGCTATAGAAGGTAGGCATTATCTAAGTAAATATTAGTTTATAATATTAATATTTCTATAAATTCCTTTCACCTAATAGGACTCTAGTATATTGCCTAGTCTATTATCTATATAATTAAGTAAAGCCGGGTCAATTAGGATTTGATCTAATTAATAATTAGAATAAAGTAATTAAAATCAAGTAATAGTTAGGAATACTATACCTATTAGTCTTGTATTAGTATCTCTTAGAAGAGCGTATATAGATATTACTATTAGCGTAGCTTAACCTCTTCCTCTAGTTAATACTAGCTAGGAGAATTACTCTATTAATAGACGAGGGATAGTTAATTATAGAATACTATTTCCTTATCTACCTCTACGTCTAGCTCTAGTCAAAGTCTATAGTTATTTTAAACTTATCGGGGTTTTAGTCTTAATTCCTCTCCTAGTAGTACGAGCTAAAGTAGGTTTATAGGGGTTCTTCTTTCTACTAGTAACTAGCTATTCGCGCTCCTAGTTATCTTAATCTACTATATTATTCAACGTTATTAGTTAATAGTTGTTAGGATATATAACCTATTCTAGACTCCGGGACTAGTTAGATATAGGTTAGATACTAGTCCGGTGCCAAGCCAGGTCACGTACTAAGGCACGTACGGCCTTGGCTTCGTATACGTAGATATCTTATCGCTTAGACGCAGGAGAGATTCCTCTCTAGCGTTTACTCTAAATATATATATTTGATCCCCTTTCTCTCTTAATACGTCTATCCCTATAGTACTACTACGTATCCTTATATTATAAACGCTCTACCCCTTAAGGGAGTATACTACGTCGGTACTATTAGAGATCGGACCTTCCCCTAAACGATTATAGGACCTAAGATACGTAACTAGAGCGTAGAAGCTAGTAACAACGTTACCGATCCCGAAGCTAATACGTAGCAGCAGCTAGAGAATAAAGCGGCCTCCCGTAAGGACCTACTAGTTATCGATAAGGACGCCAATTCTAAGTTAGTCGTTCTAGCTACTCCTAAGACGCTATTAGAGGATATAGTAGGGAACAACCTAGAGTCGATAGCTTGGAGGGCTAAGCTAGAAGCTTAGCTAAAGATTGTAACCTTATAGGTCCGTCTTAAGGAAGCTGAGCTAGCCCTAGCTACTACTAGTAGCGTAGGACTAGCTAAGAAGAGCTATAAGGGCAATTCTTAGCTTCCGAAGTCCTACTACCCGATACCTCCGAAGTATAAAGGCGACAATATAGCTGGATACAAGGTGTTCCTCTATAAGTTAAGTAAGTACTTTGCGGAGTATCCGTAGCGGTATAAGGGCGATATATCTAAGGTAGACGTAGATAGAGTTAGACTAGTAGAAGCTCTCCTCGATAGACTACTAGTCTAGTTATAGATAAGTTTCTAGTCGGCCCGCAAGGGCAACGTTACCTAGGAGGAGTTTAGTACCTAGTACTTAAATAAAGTCGAGGATCTAATTAAGAGGTAGAATAAGGCGGGAGAGAACTTCTAGACGGTAAAGTAGTTACCGGGCTAGAGCGTCTCCGCCTTCGCTTAGTATCTAGAGGCCTATCTAACCGAGACCGGTATAGCAGCTAAGCTACCTAAACCTTAAAAATACTACGTATTACTTTTCAAGGTTAAAGCCTCTCTTCGCAAGGTATTCTAGGCACGTATACCTAACCGTACGGCGCTAGATACCTTGAAGAAGACGCTTGAATAGCTTTAGTTAGCTAAGTCCTCTAGGGTTAGTATCCCTACGACTAGTAATAAGTAGTTCTCCGCCTCCCGCTCTAGTAGCGAGTCTAGTAAGAAGCGCTGCTACCGCGTTAATACGTAGAGTAAAGAGTAGCCTACTTCAAAGATATCGAAGCCTACCAACCCCTAGGGCTCCGGTTCCTCTAGTACGGCCAAGGGCGGAGCAACGCCGGGAGGTTACTAGACCTATAGCTTGACGAGCTATAAGTCCTATAGTTGCCCGAACCCTAAGGGTACTACGAGTACGCCGGGAAAAGGGTAGGCCCGATAGACCTCGTAAGCGTATATACTATCGGGCTAAGTAGGAAGCCTAGGGATTCTAACCTTAGGGTCCTAGCTAAGTATCGGCAAGCTAGTCGCAAAGACGTAGAGCCCGCTCTAGTAGATACTAGAGTACCTATCAACCTAATCTCCTAAGATCTTATAGTACTCTAGGGATTGAAAGACCTAAGGCCTCTATCGGATACGTAGTTATTAATCGAGGGTAAACCCCTAGCCGTCTACGGAGAGTATACGGTACAGCTAGAGGTACAAGATACGCTTAGTAAATAGAGGTAGTAAGAAGTCGTCTTAGTTACCGTAAATATTACCGGGTACCGCCTACTACTAGGAAGCCCCTAGTATAAGCTCGTAGAACTAGTTCTTAATTGGAAAACCGACCCTATAAGCTTTACGTACCCTAGTAAGGGTAGCGTTACAGATAATCTACCTAAGAATTAGGAGATTATATCCGCCGAGTCTATAGCGAAGGTCCTAAAGCGGAGCGCTAAGGACAAGATCTATAGTTACCTAATATAGATTTAGACTACGAAACCCTCTACTATAGGTAAGGTTTGTAGAGGAGTCAACCTGATAGAAATCCGAGCGTATAGAGAGTACGGCTTAGTATTCAGCGAAGAAGACTCTAAGATCCTATCTAAGTATATAGATTAGGACTATAAGATCGACACCGGAGAGTCCCTAGTACCGTTTAGGCTACTATACAACCTCTCGGAGCTAGAGCTCAAGGCTTTAAGGGAGTACCTCGAGGAGTACCTAAAGAAAGGCTAGATACGCCCCTTAAAGAGCTT
>QWZN01000377.1:0-16350 GCA_003693225.1 Venturia aucupariae
TTACTTAGTTCTAGTAGTAGTTCTGTGTCTCTCCAATTGCCTAGTAATTGGAGGTGTATAAATATATATAGTTTGTATCTAACCCCTAAGCTTTAATAATAGTTCCCTACTATTATCAAGAGCTATTATTGTATTACTATGTTTCACTATATATTATGATATAGATAGGTAGATAGTCTAGACTATCTAGATAGTCTAGACTATCTACTGTCTATTAAGATAGTACTACTTACCTTATTGTTCTAATACTTCCTTCTATAGCTATAGTCTTGCCAAGGTCTATACAAGAGACTAAGATAGTACTATTTATTTGTTAATACCTTTGTATAAACAAGTATACTAGTTATTCTAGAAGGAGTAGGGTATTTATAATACTTTAGATATTACTCTATAGAATTAAGTCCCTTCTACTTAAGAAATAAAGCTATTAGTAAAGTACTACTATTAGTCCTATTCCTACCCTAACAAAGACGCTAGTATAATAATAATATAGTTAAAAGATCTTAGCGTACTTTTTAGCTATTAGATAATTACTCTTTATACTAGTATACTAGAAAACCCTAAACCGTATAATAGAAAAGGACGATATAAGATAGGATAAGTAGATATATCTAGTATCTAGTTAAACTATATAGTAATAAATATAGATACCTAGCTTCTTCTTAGCTATAGTATCGCAACGCAACTAGTCGCCAACTATAGAGGCGTCGCCTAGTAGAGAAATAAGAGGATATAGTAGGAAGAGCGTTAGTAAGATAAAACCTAGATATTATTATCCGCCGTTAATAGGATCTTATGATTAGATAGAATGATAGAGTGGAGGTAAGATTAGATAGAAGCAAATATATAGATAAAGATAAGATGAAAGGTCTCAAATGTACTACTTAAAAGACTATAGTATAAAAGGTAGTATAAATATATATTATTAGTTAGTTCTTGAATATCAGATAGATACTAAGTCCGTCCCTTATATACTAGCCCTATAACAGTATGTCCCTACTATATTCTTACCCCCCTTTTATAGTTGTGTCGTCCCTTAATATAACAAGACTAGTATTACTACTAATAAAAGAAAAACTTATCGCTACTAATAAAAGAAAGAGTATCAACCTTGAGTACTAGTACCTACCGTACTAGATAGTCCTTTACTATTGTCCTGACCTTCTACCTTATTATTACTATCGCTATCAATATCCTCGAGTATATCGTCGAGATCGCGTTTATTCTATTCTATTATAAAGTACTAATCTAGTTTAGCAATTGATCCGCCTTCACGGAAGCGATATATAAAGAAACTCGTCTTACCGAAGTAATATATCTCCTACTTAATAAACGCGGCATACTTATTAGTAATCAAGTTCATGATCTCGGTCTCCTATCTATCGATAATATCCTTGAAATAGTAATTATCCTTAACGACTCTCTTAACTTGCTTAATAATATCGTAGTTATCCTATCGGAGACGACTAATTAGTACTTATACGATTGGCTCGACTGAATATAGTATAATATACGAAGGAAAAGGATATAGCAACTTGCTATAGTTAACGGAGTAACTAGATAGGGACGTAGGTCCAACCTAGAGATCGCGATACGCCTTAGTAAGCTCCTCCTAGTTCTATAATATCTAGTACTTAACTCTATTTCTTAGCGCTCTACTTAATCGACTTAAACTATTCTAATTCTAGAAAGCTTATAGTATTATTCTTCTTATCTATAGTAGCCACTCTACCCGTAATTATAAGAGCGGTATTATTATTAACTAGTATAGATTCGGAGTCGCTCGTTATAGACTTATCGGGTCTACCGCTATCGTCCTTCTAGCTTCGAGTTTTAGGTACTATTATAAGTGCCTTAGCTAGCTCGTAGTTATATAATTTTGGTTTCGTTCGTATTCGTAGTTGAAGTTGTAAAAAATGAAAGATATAAAGAGTAAAAGAGAAGAAGGAAAGAAAGAATCCTCCTACTTAAATAGATATCCTCGCTGTGTTTCTAGTCCCCGCCTATTAATAGTATCAATATAGCTCTCTATAATATTATAGATAATAGTTAATATAAATATAATAGGAAATATAAACACTGCGATTAAGTATATAAATACAAAAACAAACTGAAAAATAATAATCGAAAAGAATAAAATATAATATATTAAAAACTTATCTCGTAATCTTCTTCCTTATCTTATTAACGTTAGTACTATCTTTAATAATATTTTAGTAGATAGTTCTAGTCGTTTTAATATCCGGGGCTAGCCCCTAGAGTTATCTAAGTCCGTTTTATCAAAATTTCGCCGCTAGGAATCCGCTATACGGAACTTTTCGTTGTAATATTTTGGTACAATTTGAGTATATAGAAGATACTTCCAACTCGGCCTGTATACGCTATCTAATAATAGCTTAATACGCTATCTAATAATGGTTTGGAGCAGGACAGCTATCGGACCATTTCTAAGGTATACGTGGTTGTCTATATAGATCGACCTCTAAGGAGGAGGAACTAGGAACTCTAGAGGTATAGAGAATACTCGTCTTTTTGTTAGACTAGTTCTAGGCGATACGTAGTTATCTATGTAGGTCGACCTCTCTAGAGGAGGAACTAGAAACTCTAGAGGTATAGAGAATACTTATTTTTTTATCAGACTAGTTCTAGGCGATACGTAGTTGTCTATATAGGTCAACCTCTCTAGAGGAGGAACTAGAAACTCTAGAGGTATAGAGAATACTCGTCTTTTTATTAGACTAGTTCTAGGCGATACGTGGTTGTCTATATAGGTCGACCTCTCTAGAGGAGGAACTAGAAACCTCACTACAGTTATACGGTACCGCGGTTATAGTAGAAGCTGAGGAAGTAAATATAGTACGGTAGTCCTACTAAGAAAGTAAAACTCTAGATACGCGGTAGAATATAGTATAGTAGTCCTCCTAAGAAAGTAAAACTCTAGATACGCGGCGGAATATAGTATAGTAGTCCTCCTAAGAAAGTGAAACTCTAGATACGCGGTAGTAGGGCTGCCTCTCGTTTACGGAACGATATAGAATACTTATACGGCTCCGGCGCAATTATAAGTATACGAGCGATACGTAAATTTCTAGGTGGTAAAGGTAATAATATAATACCTAGGTCCGGCCCCTAGAGTCGTAATAGTAGTCTCTAAGTCGTCGAGGTTACTTTAATATTTAGAGACTCCTCGATTCAAAAAGTACCTAGTACTAGGGCGGCCTGCTAATACAATAGTTGATATACGGCCTACTAATACGATATTTAGAGACTCCTTGATTCAAAAAGTACCTAGTACTAGGGTAGTCTACTTGTCCAGTTCGATACGCTATACTACGGATCTATCTATTATTATCTTATTTAACAAATGAAAATACTAATACCCTAGCTAGGTTTTTCTTCTTTTAGACAAACTATAGACTTCTCCTCTTCTATCCTCCGTCTCTCCTTAATCTATCTAAAACCCCGTACCTATCTACTACCGTGTTCAAATTAACGAGTAAAGAATTAAACGCGTTATAGTAATAATCCAAATTCTAAAACAATTAACAAATTCCAAAAATTCAAATATACAAAATAAAATAAAGAAAATTTATTAGAATAATAATAGAATTCAAAATGAACAATAATAATATATTAATAAAAGAAAATTAATATATTCAATATATCAATTACCTTCTTAAATTCCAATCTCGGGATAAGTAAATATCGTATACTAATTAGAATCGAAGTTAGAATATCGGTCTACGTTAAACTCCGGGTTAATATCGGGAGGGACATCGATAAAGTCCTTATATATATTAGGATTAAAGTTAGCTAGACGAGTAATATAAACTATTAGACCTACGTCTAGTTCTACTTTATCTACTATCAACTTATCTAATAAGTAGTCGGAGAAGATATTATATTCTTCTCGATCAAAGCCGTCTAGGTTTAAAATTCGAATAAATACTTCTACGTTAATCTTATCGTTGCTATCGGACTTACTAGAATCAGATAAAGCTTCTTCTCGTAGAATAAAAATACGAATATAATCTACTCGTATACTCTTGAATATAACTATATCGTCTAGTTTAGATAGTTTATAGCTTCCAATCCGGCGTCTAGTATCTTTGTCTATATAAACTTTCGAAATCTTATACGGTCTAAGCTATCTAAATTCCAACTTATTACCAAAACTCTAGACTAGTTTCGTATTATATAGTAGTACTAAGTTACTAACCTTAAGCTTCGAAGTGCGGCGACGAGATATATAAGTTACCTCCTAGTAGTCGATTACTTCTTAACGCATGCGTTACTACCTAGTAGTAGCTTCTCGCAAATCTCCTTCTCTAAGATCAAGTTGTTTTACTCGTACCGTAAGAAGGTCTTCCGTTGTCTTTATAGACTTCTAGTTTAGTATACGCCAAGTAGTTATCTTTAACTCGATTAGTAGAATATATTCCTTACTAAGTATTATCCTAGCTAGTATTATTCCTATTGTTCGTTTTATAGTTATCCGCTCTGCCTACAGGACACTATATAATAGAGATACCTAGGGTTTCTTTCTACTATTAGTTATCTTGCGTAATACTATAATAATTAGTCGATAAGTTCGTTCAATTCCGCCTTGAGCCTATAAGTTGTATAGAGAAGTCTGAATTTTCCTAGTACTAAATAAGTAAAGAAGAGTATCAACGAAGCGTTTATTCTTAGAGCTACTATCTATACCGATCTCGAGAGGAACTCCCTATCTGGTAATAATGTACTCGTAAATAAAGTTAGTAATTTACTTTATATTCGAAGAACCTCAAAGAGCCTTAGCTTTACTCTAGCCGCTAAGCTCTTTACGAGTATAAATAATATACTCGAAACCTTCTCTTTTTAGTATACCTATATAGTTAATTAACTACCGAGCACTAAGTAACTTACTATAAATCTTTATTATATTTAGACCCTCGTTTACTTTATTCTAATCGTTCTTCTAACAAGTCTTATAACCTTTGACCTATACGGCGACGTCCTTATAATAACCTTCCTAGAAGTATTGCTATCTAACCAGTTTAGTAGTTACCTCTCGTCCCTTATAGCTATACTTATTATAAAGAAGTTCAATGATTTCTTCTCGCTCTATCGTATTATCGATAACGCGTCTATATAGTAATCCTCGTGCTCCTCGGTAGAACAATTATTAATATAGAATAAGAAAGTTGAATGCCTTCTTTCTGATAGTACGGTACTCTTTCGTAGAGGAGTATAGCGGTGGTTTCTTTAGTGTTATTAGGTAATCCGCAATTATATAATACTCGTTAGTATAAAAGCTATCTAGTCCTTACTACTTTCGACGTTTTCCTAACGAAGGTTCGCTTCTACTGTCCTATATTATACTAGAACTCTCGTTTGGATTATCGTCTAAGGAGTTATAAGAATCAGGTTGGTCCGTCGTATAGTATCCGTTAGAACTAGAAAGCGAACAGATCCGCGGACTATAATAAGTAACTACTCTAAGATCCGAGGCTACAAAATCGTTAATATCGAAATCGGGAACAAGAGGAATATCCTCGATAGGAATATCCTTATATTGGCGAGATAGTCTATCTATAACTATATTTTTCTTTCCTTTAATATACCGAATCTCGAAGTTCTATATTACTATCTAAGCAAGCCATCTCGTTACAAGTACGCTAGTAATATCGGATAATATTCTATTAATCTAATAAATTAGAGTTCGAGCATCCGTTTCGATAATAAAGTATATACCCTATAGGTAAATCTTGAACTTCTTAAGTATATTCAAGAGCGCCCTATACTCTAACTTAAGAGTATCGTACTTCCTTTTAGTAACTAACTAGATACTACTCGTATACCTATATAGATAGCGCTTTCCTTTATACTCCTAAGAGAGCTCTACGCCCTAACCCTTAGACGATATATTAATAGAAAGAGTCAACTATCCTAATCCTTCGTTATACCGAATCGGTTTTAAGGCGGGAGCCTTAGTAAGGGTATTCTACAGTCGAGTTATTACTTCCCTCTAACTATTACCCTAAACAAAGTCTGCGTCCTTCTTAAATAGGAAAAAGATTAGCTGTATAATTGTCGCAAAATCTCGAATCTAGATACGATAGTATACGTAGATACCGATAAATACTCTTGCCGATTTTAGTAACCTAGGTTCTGCCTAGTTTATAATTACTATAACCTTTAACTCGTCTAGGCGACGTCTATACTTATTATACTAGTATCCAATAATATGAAGTCCTTCTATATAAATATCGAACTTCTTACCTAAAACTATTGCCTTTACGCGCTCAATATCTACTAGTAGAGTATTAAGATTCCTAATATATTCAAGAATATTCCTTTAAACTCTAGGTAGCTTACTTATCTCGTCTCTATAATCCTTTTCTAGCTTGTTAAGAACGTCGTTGATATACACATCGCTTATATAAATCTAATACCGAATAATTATCTTTATAACTCTACAAAATTAAGCGACCGAATTCGTAGCGCCCTAGGGCAATATTATTATACGGTAGAGTCCGAAAGAGTATTAGAATACTATTATATATCTACTTTCCTTAGTAAGTTTAAGTTGATTATATCCTAAGAAAAGGTTAGCTAATAAAATATAAGGATATCCTATAAACAAATCTATAAACTCGTCTATAGAGGGAGGAATATTAGTATCTCGGATTGTTACTCCATTGTAATTTGTTACGCTATTAATTAATCGGTAACTTAGCTTATCGATACTATTACCTTTCTTTACGACGAGGAACTAAGGATTCCTATACGGTCCGTAGTATAGCTCGATCCTTCCTATATCGATACGCTCCTTAAGAATCTAACGAGCTACTCCTTCCAATACTTTTAGAATATTAAATAACTTTACCTGCCAAGGTATATAATCTACTATCCGGATAACTTAAGGAGGAGCGACTTCGCGCTAAATCCTACCGCATTTAGAGAAGTCCTAAGCTAATATAGGCTCCCGCCGATATAATATCTCCTTAATAAAAGCTCTCTCCTCTAGACTTAGATCTAGGTTGATACGTATAGCCTTAAAGCGCTCCTCTATCAATCGAGTCCCTCGAGGGAAAGTCGCGTATCGCTTTTCCAAATAAATGTCGAGATTAGAATCTAGTTCTACGCTTATCTATTCGAGTATTACAACTTCGCGCTAGTTAATAAGACCTTCTAGAGTTTCTCTATTCTTAAGAGGAATATTAATAGGTAAGACCTTATCTACTTTCTTTTTATAAAGCGTTACGAGTTGCGGTTAAGTCGAAAATTTTGTAATTTCTTAGCGCTTTTTTATTAGAGGATTGATATCCGGGGCTAGCCCTAGAAGTCGTTTACCGTTAAAATCCAACCTTTACAACTCAAAGTTGGCTACTAGACTACGATTCTTCTATAAATACTCCTCGCGCTCTACTACTTTCTTTATTTCTATTTTAAAGATCTCCTTATCAGTATAATATAAGGGAATAAACTCGCGCTAGTTAGGTACGCGTACTAACGAGGTGATTATCGGCGCTTCCGGCGCGTCCTAAATATCGAAAATAACTTCCGGTAGAACCTACTCCTCCTTATCCTCTCGCCTTATCGTAATTGCACCTAGTCTAACAAACGCGGAAGAATCTCTAGGTTTAATTATTCCGTAAACTAGTTTTCCGTATCGAACTCCTCGTCGTCGGAAGACTTATTACTTGAACTAGTTTAATAATCTTAAGGCTTCTAGACCTTATTATCTTTATCGGTTACTTCTTTAACTCTAGTACTTCTTAACTAACAAATTGCTATATTATAATTATAATTAGTAAACCTAGTATCCTATCGAACTAACTCGTTACTATTAATAGATCGCGTAACGTATCGAATAGCGCCATCCGGAACATTATAAATTTGTAGAGAGGAGCGTAAAGAGAAGGGCTAGCTAAGGATAATAGGTCGTAAATATCTTGACAAAACTATAAAGAGCGTACCGTCGTAAGAGAAGGGAGTATCCGCAATACGAATACTAGTATATATCTATCCGATAAGACTAATATTATGTCTATCGGCAGTAGTTAGGTTGTTTCTAATAGCTTGCTACTTAGGATTATTAAAACTACCAATAGAAAGGCCGAAAGCTTTAGTAGTTACTATACTTATTACGTTCACTTCTACGCCTGTACCGATCATTCCGTCTCGAGATACTTTACTAATAGAGACCTTTATAACTAGTAAACTAGCAAACACACGATGCTTACGATTGGCACGGTCTATAACTATAACTATATAAGATATAATTAGGTTAATACCAATCTTAGTATCTTCTATTAGAATACACGTATCTATAGAGTCGGAAATAGTTATACTGTTAATATTATAAGGAAAATCCTAAGCTCTCTTCTTAAACTACTTCTATAACTTTGCCGCTTTCTTTTCTACTTTTAATACTTTCGCAGCTTTTATAGTAGGCTCGATTATCTATACGACGTTATCAGGAAGACGTTTAAATATAAAGTTATTTAGATAAGATATAAGTATAAGAAGCTCCTAGAAAGTAAAGGTATAATCGCCGTTTAATATAACTCGTAAAATAACTTCAAGTTCTATGTCTCGTTTCGGAACCGCTGTAATTAGTTACTTGAAAGTCGGATTATTATTTCTAACCTTCCTCGGTTAGGTTCCTCGTATAGTTTTATTATTACTAACTTCTACTATTAACTAATCTTTAGCCTTAGTCTAAATAGGACCGCTATTTCCGTTATCGATTATTTCTTAAAACCGTCCTAGAATAGTATACTTAACTCTAGTCGATTTTGTTACTAGCTTTATAGTAGCTAGCTTTACAACTTTCGAAGAGGCCTTACTAGGAAGGTTTATAGTAACCTTAGTAGGAGCCTTATTAATATTCCTAGGCCTACTAGCGGTAGAAACATGTATAGACTCGTTATACTTTATTACTAATCCTCCTATCTCGTCAACTTCCTAGTTATCTATATTAATAAACTTGCTCTTATACGCGTCCCTACTATTATAGAGACTGCTGACTTAGATAGTAGAAATACTATTCCCGCTCTTAAGTTTACGATCTTTATATATCCTCGTAATCTAATTAGACTATCGCTTAATAGTATATAGTACAAGACCTCTAATCTTATCTCTAGGATTCTTTATACTACCCTAATACAGACCGCGCTCCTAAGGAGTTTTACTATCACGTTTATAGTATATAATACCGGCCTTACGGAAGTCCCCTAAGCAACCGTCAAGTTGAAATACTATTTCTCTAGACTTACTACATCCTAGGTAAACACGTTCTATAGGTAATATACTAGTACTAGGGTTTAAAGTTGACGGTATTATTATAGGATTCGCAGCTCTTACTAGTATAGGCTAACTTATATTACCGGTCCTTTACGTATTAGGAGGCGCCAACTAACGAGTTCTAGATTGGTTGAAGGTAGATAGGTTGCTCGTAGTTATATTAGAAGAATAGTAAGTTGCTACTAATAGAGAAGACTTAAAGTTCTTCTAAATATAATTAGTAGCTAAGGTATACTATATGCCGCTCAAGCGGGTCTTTATAAAGATAGGATTATATAAGTAATATAAGGTATTATAAGCGGCTTCTCTACTAATACTACTAATATATATATTCTTAAAGGCTTCTAGTAGCGCCTAGTCAAGTCTAGAACTAGTAGGAAGGGGAGTCTTACTACTTATAAGATTTTTATTTCTTTTTGTAATTGATTTGTTAGCAATGCGCTCTAGGACCTTGTTATTAGCGGAACTAGTAAATATCTCTATATTCTCTTTACCGTTGATAATGCGCTCTACTTCCTTAATAATTTCTTTAATATTTTTATAAGTACGGCTAGAAGTGGACTTTATTAGATACTTCAAGTTGACTTACTACTTAACGTCTATAGGAAGGCTATATATAAAGGCCCTAGTATAGGAAGCCTTTATAGCATCGCTATTCTCGTATATAGTAGGCTAATAGACTTTAAACTCCTTGAGGAAGCCCTTAGGTTTAAGAATACCCTTCTTACTTTTACGAGCAATCTCTATAAGATAAGCGAGAGTCTCCTTCTTCTAGCGTTCATCCTAAGTAATATACTCCTCTCTAAATAAGGTCTTGAGTAAGTCCTAGTCGTACTCCTCCTATCTATTAAGAGCTCGAATATCCTTATAGATATTAGTATAATAGTTGATTATTAGGCCTCGATATTTCTAAATATCCTTTTTAATCTTGAATACTTCGTACTACTCCTCCAATCGGATAAGGAAAGTAGACGTATTCTTCCTACTAAAGACGTATCTATAAGGGAGGATCAAGTTCTTAGAATCGTATCGGACTCGTCCTATATTAGTCTTGGTACTATTTATTATTATAAGGATATCCTTGTAGCTGAACTACACACGCTCTAATACAATATACTACTTAGTACTAGAACTACTATCTTTCTTATTAGCTGCTCGACTAGAAGTAGGCTTCTTACTAGTATCGATTCTATTAGATAAGTCTACCTTACTAGAGGCGACATTAGGAGTATCCTCTAGCGCGGTACTATCATCGCTTTCGTTAATATTAGGGTTGTTTTTACGCATGTCCTAGATCCTAGATAGGCTAGGTTCGTCTATTACTTCGTAAGGGTTATTATAGGTATCGTTATAATAGGTAATATAATATCGTTATAGTAATCTCAAAGTTAGTTGTTAAAGAATTAGAAGTTCTAATAGGATAGTAATAAGAGTATACTATATATGGCCAAATACTATATATTTACTACCTCGGTATTCTAGTTCATCTATTATTATTAGTTTAGGAGTATATATATGCTTATTTTCATCAATTTCTTTTAGTTCTTGAGTATATAGCTACTTATTAAGTCGTTCCGTTTTTAATATCGTTAGTTTCGGAGTATATAGATACTTAAAGTATCGTCCCGTATATAGGTATTGTCGTTTAGTATAGTTAGTACGAACTCGCGATTGCTTCGTATACCGAGGTTTTCTTTCAATCGTTATAAGCTTCGCAAGTAAAGTCTGTTTTCGTCTACTCCGAAGGATAGGTATCCTTGTTTGGAGTCGTTATACTAATCTTAGGTCTCTAAAGGTTATCCGGAGATCGGGTTCTATTATCGTCGCTATTATCGTGTATAGATATCTATAAATTAGTAATATAGATATCTCTTAGTAAGGTATTTGGGAGAATAAGTAAATATAGTAAAAGAAAATACGTTACTAAAATAACTTCCTCCTTACTATATATACCAACTGATATGAAGAACCTACGGTTCGATATATAGTATAAATTCCCTACGGAGATTACCAAAAATATAGTAGGAAGAGCGTCGGTAAGGTAAAAGCTAGATATTATTATCCGCCGTCAATAGGATCTCATAATCAGATAGAATGATAGAGTAGAGGTAAGATTAGATAGAAGTAAATATATAGATAAAGATAAGATAAAAGGTCTCAAATATACTACTCAAAAGACTATAGTATAAAAGGTAGTATAAATATGTATTATTAGTTGGTTCTTAAATATTAGATAGATACTGAGTCCGTCCCTTATATACTAGCCCTATAATAGCATGTCCCCACTACAAGGATCTAGAAGAAATAGAGTTATAGAGAATTACTAGAGCTACTAAAACTAAAATAGGACCTAGTAACTAAGAATAAGAGAAAGAGTAGTAAACGAGATATAAGAATAGGGTAGAAGTATAAAAAGTAGACTAAAATAGAATAGTCGAAAGGTCTAGGTTACTATAAAAAGCTAAATAAGGAGCTTTAAATATTTTAAAGAATTATTCTAGAATAAAGTTATAAAATAAAATAAGGGAAGTCGAAGAATCCTTAATTATTTTATAGAATTAAAGAGAAAGAGTTAAAGGTATTTAAATAGTTATAAAGAGAAAGGCCTACGATATAGAATAAGAAAAGTTAAAAATTTCTACGTAATTATAAAGAACTAGAGATAGGGAGGCTAATAGTCTCGAAAAATAATAATAAAGTAGACTTTATAAGATAGTATAAGAGGGTTGAAGATTTCTAAGTAGTTATAGTTAATAAGGAAGAGAGAGTCTAGAACGTTTAGATTATTATAACCAAATAGAGCTTGCGTAATAGAATAAGAGAGTTAAAACCTCTTGGATAGTTATAATAAAATAGTTCTTATAAATCTAAATAGAAGATTCTATCTTTACTTAAGAAGGTTATTTTCTTTTTAGATATACTCTAGTCCTTTTACTATAACTTATTTTTATATCTAGACCAAGCCTAGGAATAGGAACTAAAAAGTTTATTAATTACTAGAACTTGATTTTTAGATTTATAGAATAAAGAAGTAGACTAAGAGGACTAAGAGATATTCTTATTAATATAAAGATAAAAAGATTAGGTATAGTTCTTTCTACTTACTTAAGTAGGTTCGAGAAAACTATTATAGATCTACTACTTAAGTAAAGTAAATTCCGGAGTAATTTTCTTAACTATAGCTAATACTAGATTCGTAGACTCTATAATAGTATAAAAGATAATATTCCTTAGTATTTTTATTATCTTTAGTTATTTAAGGAGCTCCAAAGTTTCAATCTAAAGGTAAGATATAGCTAAACGTTTCTTCTTAATCTTAGACTCGTTTTATTATATAATAGTTCTTTTAATAGTATTACCTAGAGTAGCGTTCCTTTCCTTATTAATAATTATAAACTAAGACGTATTCTTATAGCTAGTAATAATTCGTTTAGACTCTTAAATAATCTTAGCAATATTACTATATAATAAATAAACGTAAGGATTAATATTAATAGATAAGTTAGCCTCCTTACGTATATTTTCTAGTAATCTACTAAGGAAGATTATACTTATAGATAAACTAGTTAATTTACTAGACTTAATAACGATAGGGTAGTAGATCTTAAATTCTCTAATAAACCCTTAAGTATCTAAACTCCTAGTTGAACTTTAGACAGCGAGTTCTTTTAAGTAAGTAGTATTTTCTTTTTATTAATAATTATTATTAGTAGTATACTCTTTGTAAAGAGCTTCTCGAAAGGTTTCGTAGTTCTTTTTCTAATATCTATTAAGAGTCTTAATATTATATAGAAGACTAGACTAGATATTAAGCGTTAAAGCCTAAATATCTTCTATAAGATTCTATAGAGGCGCGTACGTATATTATTATATTATAATATATAGTATTTATATCAAAGTTATAATAGATCCTAGGATTCGAAGAATTCTAGAAATTTTAGAGTTTTAGTTTTCTCTAGATTTTATAGTTTAGGGTCTAGGATATAAGCGTACGCTCTAGGTTTTCTATATACTATTCGTAGTAGCCTTGAGTATAAGGATACTCTTCTAGAAAAGAAGGTAATTATAATAAGGTTTAGAGTATTTTTTTTAAGAAGTTTAGAAAAAGGTTAGGTAACTATTAGTTATATAACCTATATATATAGGTCGGAGGTTCCTCGTAGAAGAGGAACTAGTAGAGATTATCTTTAATATAAATCTATTCTTATACTTCTTTATAATTCTTATAAATAAAGTTATTCTAGAGATAGAATATAAAAGAGAAGGTAAGATAACTATTATAGCTATCTAGAATTAGTAATTACTACTTACTAACCTAGGTTTTAGCTAGCTATTTTATAAAGTACTTTATATAGTTAACTATAAGAGCTAAGTTAATACTACTAGTATTATAAATAGATATAAGATAGCTTTTAAGTATACTAGAATTATCTTTAATATTCTTAAAATACTTAGCTAATAGCCTCTTACCTAGTATAGCTAGTATTAGTAGAATAATACTACTAACTATACTAATTATCTCTATATAAATTAGAGATTCTCTCTCTTTACTAACTACTATAGTAGGGATATACTATTATAGGACTAGTATATAAGGGATAGACTTAGTATCTATCTAATATTTAAAAACTAACTAATATATCTAACTTATACTACTTTTATACTATAGACTTTTAAGTAGTTCTTTTAAGACCTTTTATCTTATCTTTAATAATATATTTTACTTCTATCTAATCTTACCTCCAATCTATTATTCTATCTAATCTAAGATTCTATTAACGGCGAATAATAATATCTAGCTTTTACCTTACTAAAGCTATTCCTACTATAATTTTAGTAATCTCTATAGAGAATTTATACTATATATCGAACCGTAGGTTCTTTATATTAGTTAGTATATATAGTAAAGAGGAAGTTATTTAGTAATATATCTTTTACTATATCTACTTATTCTTCTAGATACCTTACTAAGAGATATTTATATTACTAATTTATAGATATCTATATATAATAACGGTAGTAATAATAGAACCTAATTCTAGGATTAACCTTAGAGATCTAAGATTGGTACTATAACTCTAAGCGAGGATACCTATCTTTTAGAGATAATAAAAATAGACTTTACTTACAAAGTTTATAATAATTAAAAGATAACCTTACTATATAAAGCGATTATAAGTTTGTATTAACTATACTAAATTAAGATACCTATATACGGGATAATACTTTAAGTATACTTATACTCTAAAAACTAACGATATTATAGTAGCCTACGGGTTAAGGTTAAGGTCGGTTTCGTCTACCAAAGTATCTATACCCGTTACCTTTAAGAAAATCAAAAATCTAACTAGCTCTACCTTTCCTATACTATTGCCCCCCTACGCCTATAATAAACCCTCTATTATATCTTATACCTCGATTCTACCTCTTAGGTTAATACGTAATACTACTCTTTAATCTATTATTACCCTGTATACTACAACCTACTATTTACTACCTATAATACAAAACTTAATACCTAAATCCGCCTTTATAACCCGTCTCCCGCCCTTCTACTAGGATACCCTCTTACGATATAAAATCCCAATTATCTATTTATCGTGTCTCTCCTAACCCTCCTCTCTCCGCGATTTTTTCTTCCTCCTATTCCTATAGTACGCGGCTAAACAATCGCTATATCCTACCTTATCCCTTAAATCTTATTACGAAAGTCCGTAGTATAACCTATCTACTACGTACCCTACTAGCCTATCCTTCTATAATATAAAATTATAATTAGTTATTAATTACGTATCCTCGAACTCTCCTCTCTTCGTAATTCCTTTCTCCCCGTTCCGTCGGTATACGCCTATATATTCGCCGTTTCCTACCTTATCCTCTAAATCTTATTACGAAAGTCTATAGTATAACCTATTTACTACGCTCCCAACTAGCCTATTCTCCTATAATACAAAATTATAATCTATTATTAATTACGTATACTCGAACTCTCCTCTCT
Source organism: Venturia aucupariae (assembly GCA_003693225.1). Lineage (NCBI taxonomy): Eukaryota > Fungi > Ascomycota > Dothideomycetes > Venturiales > Venturiaceae > Venturia > Venturia aucupariae. The sequence continues at coordinate 15,293 of QWZN01000377.1, forward strand.
TTATAATTCCCTTCTCCCCGTTCCGTCGGTTTATACCTATATAATTGCCGTCTCCTACCTTGTCCTTTAAATCTTATTACGAAAGTCCGTAGTATAACTTATCTACTACGTACCCTACCAGCCTATCCTTCTATAATATAAAATTATAATTAGTTATTAATTACGTATTCTCGAACTCTCCTCTCTTCGTAATTCCCTTCTCCCCGTTCTGTCGGTATACGCCTATATAATCGCCGTTTCCTACCTTATCCTCTAAATCTTATTACGAAAGTCTATAGTATAACCTATCTACTACGTACCCTACTAGCCTATCCTTCTATAATACAAAATTATAATTAGTTATTAATTATATATTCTTAAACTCCCCTCTCTTTATAATTCCCTTCCCCCCGTTCCGTCGGTTTACGCCTATATAATCGCCGTCTCCTACCTTATCCTCTAAATCTTATTACGAAAGTCCGTAGTATAACCTATCTACTACGCTCCCTACTAGCCTACCCTCCTATAATATAATATTATAAAAACCTATTAATCGTGTCTTCTCGAACTCCCTTCTCTTCGCGATTTCCTTCTCCCCGCTCCCTTAGTATACGTTTAAATAATCGCCGTTTCCTACTATATCCCCTAAATCTTATTACGAAAGTCCGCTATATAATCTATCTACTACGCTCCCTACTAGCCTATCCTCCTATAATATAAAATTATAATTACTTATTAACTACGTCTTCTCAAACTTTTCTCCCCTACGAATTTTCTCCTTCCCGTTCCCTTAGTATACGCCTATATAATCGCTGTTCCCTACCTTGTCCTCCAAATCTTATTACGAAAGTCCGTAATATAACCTATCTAATACGCCCTCTACTAGCCTATTCCCCTATAATTTCGTATTATTATTATTTACTAATTACGCCTCCTTAAATTCTCCTTTTCTAGCGTTATTCCGTTTCCCGTTCCCTCGGTATATATCTAAGCAATCGCCGTTTCCTACCTTATCCTTTATATATATTACGAAAGTCTATAGTAAAACCTATCTACTACGCTTCCTAATAGTATATCCC
>QWZN01000378.1:0-16348 GCA_003693225.1 Venturia aucupariae
TATATATTAAAACCCTACTTCTAAACGGCTACTCTAGATAGGCGCAAATATATAATATTAATAAGATATAGAAACCTTAACTATTATAGAAGCTTTCGTAGTATCTCCTATTACTATCGTTCCCCTTACCTATTTTGCCTTTCTTTTTACCTCTAATAGCGAGAACTAGGCAACCTTCTATAGACCCTAATTAAGGACTACTTTCCCTACGCTTAAGGTAATAAAAATATTAAGTAAAGAACTAGGCGCTATTATTATCTCCTAACTTTAAGACGCGGCTTAAACTAGAAAAGAAAGTAGAGAAAAAGTACTATAATACTCTTACTAGAGCCGCGAGTTAAAAACGGAAAAAGGAATAGTAAGCTCTAATTAACGCCTCTACTAGTATACTAAGCGAAAGTATTAGGAATCTTACTATAGTCTTATAATTAGGGACGGCCGTTACTCTTAGAGAGGCCCTTTATAAGAATAGGCCCCTACTCCCTCCTCTAGTACTAACTAGTAAATACTACCTTAGATCTTTTACCTACTAGCTAGAAGACGTAGTCGATCCTATAACGGTAGTACTAGTAGATAGTATAAGGTACCTTACTATATTATTATAATCCCGCGCCGATCCCGCCCTTAGAGAGACCTCTACTATTAAAAGTTCTTCTACTATTCTTCCGGTCCTAACGCCTAAGTACCGCCTTAAATCTTCTATTTATTATAGAGTACTAGCTAATAGTTAACTCTATCTCGCGGTCGATCTAGTCCTATTAACTCCTATCTAAACTATTACCCCGTAAAATAATCGATTAAATCTTAAATATACTATAGTAGAACTCTTATATAACGTCTACGTAGAACCTATATTTAATAAGTCTATACTACTACTCTAAGACTACTAAGGCCTAGTACTACTTTTATTCTAGAAGGCGCTAGTCCTTAAAAGTCCTATTTAGAATCTATCTAATCCTAATAGTCTTAACCTAACTCCCTAACCTCTACTCGACCCTAAATCTACTCTAACCCTAGATAGTCTTCCCCTACTTCTAGGTAGAGAACTACCCTAACCGTAATCTCTACCTATATTATCTATAGCCTACCGCGGTTACTTACCTCCCGTATCCCTAACTAGAGATTACTCTACCGAAACGAACCCTAATTACGCCTATAAGTATTAGGAATATAACTTTCACCCGCGTCGTTCTACGCCCTAAGAGGCTAGTAGATAGGAAGGTTCTCTTAAAGTAGAAGCGATACCCTAACTAGAACTAGTTTAGATAGAAGATCTACGTCTCGATCTAACTTATAACGAAACTATTATTTCAATTATACTCGAACTAATATAAGCGAGATATTACTACGGTATATATACCTATAGTATATTATAGTAGCCTACGGGTTAAGGTTAAGGTCGGGCTCGTCTACTAAAGTATCCGTGCCCGTTACCTTCGAGAAAATCAAAAATCCAACTAGCTCTACCTTTCCTATACTATTGCCCCCCTACTAGCCTATCCTCCTATAATATAAAATTATAAACAGTTATCAATTGCGTATCCTCGAACTCTCCTCTCTCCGTGATTCCCTTCTCCCCGTTCCGTCGGTATACGCCTATATAATCGCCGTTTCCTACCTTGTCCTCCAAATATTATTACGAAAGTCCGTAGTACAACCTATTTACTACGTTCCCTACCAGCCTATCCTCCTATAATACAAAATTATAATTAGTTATTAATTGCGTATCGTCGAACTCTCCTCTCCCCGCGATTTTTCTTCCTCCTATTCCCTTAGTATACGGCTAAACAATTGCTATATCCTACCTTATCCTCCAAATCTTATTACGAAAGTCCGCAGTATAACCTATTTACTACGCTCCCTACCAGCCTATCCTCCTATAATACAAAATTATAATTAGTTATTAATTACGTATCCTCGAACTCTCCTCTCTCCGTGATTCCCTTCTCCCCGTTCCGTCGGTATACGCCTATATATTCGCCGTTTCCTACCTTGTCCTCCAAATCTTGTTACGAAAGTCCGCTATATAACCTATTTACTACGCTCCCTACCAGCCTATCCTCCTATAATACAAAATTATAATTAGTTATTAATTGCGTATCCTCGAACCCTCCTCTCCCTACGATTTTTCTTCCTCCTATTCCCTTAGTATGCGGCTAAACAATCGCTATATCCTACCTTGTCCTCTAAATCTTATTACGAAAGTCCGTAGTACAACCTATTTACTACGCTCCCTACTAGCCTATCCTCCTATAATACAAAATTATAATTAGTTATTAATTACGTATTCTCGAACTCCCCTCTCTCCGTGATTCTCTTCTCCCCGTTCCGTCGGTATACGCCTATACAATCGCCGTTTCCTACTTCGTCCTCTAAATCTTATCACGAAAGTCCGTAGTACAACCTATTTACTACGCTCCCTACCAGCCTATCCTTCTATAATATAAAATTATAATTAGTTGTTAATTGCGTATCCTCGAACTCTCCTCTCTCCGTAATTCCCTTCTCCCTATTCCGTCGGTATACGCCTATATAATCGCCGTTTCCTACCTTGTCCTCCAAATCTTGTCACGAAAGTCCGTAGTATAACCTATTTACTACGCTCTCTACTAGCCTATCTTCCTATAATACAAAATTATAATTAGTTATCTATTGCGTATCCTCGAACTCTCCTCTCCCCGCGATTTTTCTTCCTCCTATTCTCTTGGTATGCGGCTAAACAATCGCTATATCCTACCTTATCCTCTAAATCTTGTCACGAAAGTCCGTAGTATAACCTTTTTACTACGCTCCCTACCAGCCTATCCTCCTATAATACAAAATTATAATTAGTTATTAATTGCGTATCCTCGAACTCTCCTCTCTTCGTGATTTCCTTTTCCCGTTCCGTCGGTATACGCCTATATATTCGCCGTTTCCTAACTTATCCTCCAAATCTTATTACGAAAGTCCGCTATATAACCTATCTACTACGCTCCCTACCCGCCTATCCTCCTATAATATAAAATTATAATTACTTATTTATTGCGTCTCCTCGAACTTTTCTCCCCCGCGAATTTTCTCCTTCCCGTTCCCTCGGTATACGCCTATATAATCGCCGTTCCCTACCTTGTCCTCCAAATCTTGTCACGAAAGTCCGTAATACAACCTATCTAACACGCTCTCTACTAGCCTATTCCTCTACAATTTCGTATTATTATTATTTCCTAATCGCGCCTCCTTATATCCTCCTTTCCTAGCGTTATTCCGTTTCCCGTTCCCTCGGTATGCGCCTAAGCAATCGCCGTTTCCTACCTTGTCCTTTATATTATATTACGAAAGTCCGTAGTAAAACCTATCTACTACGCTTCCTAATAGTACATCCCCTACGATCTATTATTCTAGTTATTTATTAACCGCGCCTCTCCGATCCCTTCTACTCGTTCTTTTTCTACTTCCCGTCTATAAGCGTAGTATACCTAATCGATTCTACAACCTAATAGGTCTTACGAAGGAGACTTCCTCGTATCCCCTAATACTAAACTTTATAATAATCCCTCTGCTCTTAAACACCCTCTAACTATTACCTTATCTAGTACCTAACCCTTATATAATATCTTAACCTTAGTAAATATCGCGACCCTCAACCTTTCCCTCCCTTCTATAGTTATTTGTTTACCGAGTCTATTAGGGGATGCGAATAGGACTCCTAAATAAAACTCTCTATTCCCTAACTCTAACTACCCGGACTAAACGTCCCTTATTACTCGTTACCCGGAGCTCTATATCTGAAGTCTATCTATATATAAATTACTAGACAACTACCTTCACTTTAAAAAAAAACTCCCCCGGGTTAGTTACCCGTTCTTTATTATTCATATATGACTCGCGATCGATATTATATAGTATTAGTACTAGTACGATCTACCCTACTTTGATCTGCGCTAGCGTATAGTCCGTACCCTAATCTATTTATACCCCTTACTCCATCTCCTCGTAACTAACTTAACAACCCCGCTATTAACCTAACAACCCTATATCTTCGGTAATTATTCTATCTACTATTCGTTTACTACGCGAGGTCGCTCTAACTAACCTCTAGTTAGATTACCCAAACCGTAGGTCAAACGTCAACAAAGGTAATATCCCTTAAAGAATAGGAGACCCTCTCGTATCCCCTAGTACTCGATCTACTATTCGGATACAACTCTACTACTATATTCCGAACATCCTCTATGTGCCTCTTATATAGTACCTTGGTAGATACTAGAGAGACTCCCTATTATCGCCCTAAAGTAAGCCTTCCCTACTAACCGATATTAGAAGCGCTACCCCGGTACGTACGCGCCTCCGTAGTCTACTATAGACCCGGACAACCCCGTACCTACCTGTAATACCGATACTACGAGCGATAGCTCTAAATAAAAACCCGCGTTCTATACCTCGCTACCAAACTCAACTCCTCTCCCTACTATCCCGCCTACCCTAACCTTAGTTGAAGGCCTATTAGTCGATACCGTAGAATTAGACCTCGATATAGATAATAATAAAGCGCCTAAAAAATATATAATAGCCGAATTCGAAACGCTAGTCCAAACGTCTTCGCAAAAACCGTAGACCTATAGTACCTAGGATTTTAGAAACCTTACTAGTATATACGATCCTAATATACTCGTAGATAAGGCCAAAGCGTCCGACGTCGCTATATCTCTTTCCCTCTTCGATTATTAGCTTATTAATGACGCCTAAGACAAACGTATCTATATAAAACCTAAAGACCTCGCCCTATTCTACGGCCTATTAATAGCGGACTTTAGTAACCTTATACTATCTCTAGTAGTTACTATCGTTATCGATACACTCCTTACGTCCGTGAATAACTACCGAGCGTCTAGAGGGATTGCTTACACCGTGACGTTTATTAGTACCGTTCTTGCCTATAATCAACTCGAGTCCGGCGGTTACTATAAACTTAGCCGTAACCGTATAATATATTAGGCCAAAGAGGATTAGGGCCTCCTTAAGGACTACGCTACCGTACTCTACGATCTTTAAATAATACTATATCTTTTAGTAGATAGTATCTTTTTCGGTAAAAATTAGTTACCTTCGATCTAGCGCAATCGTATATAGCTAATTATCCGACGTGCTAAATATACCCGTACTAGGAAAGATATAACGCCTGTCTCGGATAGAGCGCTACGCGCTCTAGAGAAAAAAGTAAGTTACCTCCCCCAACTTCCCTTCCGTTAGGGGATACGAGGGAGACTCCTTCGTATCCCCCTATATCCCCCGATCTTGAAAGTCTACTTCCTAGAGAATCGTACTAACTTTCGTCAGCTTAAAAACGTAGTCGAGACTAAAGGCCCGGACCTTGCCGAAGCTACTAAAGCTTTAACTATAAAACTAAAGAGTTTGACGAAATCGTATTAACGTTAAGTAGTAGAATTAGATACCTAAGTCGCGTATTTGGAAAGTATCGCCGAGGCGACTAAAAAGGACCTAAGGTCCCGAGCTAACCGACTAAAACCCCGTAGTAACGACCTTGATATAGATATATCGTCGTTAGATAATAACGAAGACTAAGTAATACCTAATAACCCTATCGACGCCGTCCTCTAATAGTAACTCTATTATAAGGAAGAAGTAGAACGGCAACTACGAATTCTAGATAACCTAGAGTAAAAAGAAATCCAAATTACTATCGACTACCTTAAGCGGAACGAGTAAGTAACGCTTCCCCCCTCTATCTTCGAATCTCTAAAGAACTTATTTTCTAAGGCCTACTAAACCGAGTCCGAGCTTAACGATCTAATTGGAGATACCCTCAAACCCTATATCCTAAAAATTGCGTATAGTATTAGCTTTATCTAACGTCTTGACTCGACCTAGGTAAACGCTTTCCTAAACGCCCGTATTAGAGACAACCTTATAATCCGGTAGGCCTACGAGAACGATCCGTCTCGTAACAAAAGCCTACCTATACTACTATAGCCCCTACTCTACGAATCTATTTATATCATTATTAAAACCCTCTATAAGGATAGTTAGTAACTTATAGATACGGTAACTCTCGAAGATACAATCGCTAATATCGCTAGCGATGCGATTAGTACTTAACTTAATAGTATCTTACCCGATACTCAAGGTATAGCGGAGTCTCGAGAGTAAGCTTGTTTCAATAATACTACCTCCCCGCAATTCGATAATACCTCCGCTTCCGAAGTTAACCTTATTACTAACCTATTAACTAATACTGATTAGGAGTATACCCGATTCCTTAAGGCTTATAAGACCCTTAATATCGACCTATCCTAGCCGATCCGAGTTCGCGGTATAAGAAAAGGTAGTCCCTACCTCTTCTAGTTCTAAGTCTACGCCCTCGTCGCAATAAGAGAGAAGCTAAAGGAATATATTATTATAGATATAATTCTAGCCGCTGTCGTAGGACTTGGTAAAACTTTTACTATACTCGCTACTATATTTACTATACGTCTACCTAACTCTAATAGAGTTTGCGAGGGAGTCTCCTTTATATCCCTTAATAACTAACCGGAGTATTACCCTTTACCTATTACGAACTACTACTAACCCTAACCTATAGGAATATACCGATTAATACGACGCTACTATCGCCGCCTAGGTTCAATACTATAAAGATAAAGACGACGCGAAATTTTAATAAACTCTTAACGATATTAGACCCTTCCGCCCCTAGATTATATTAGTTCCCGGTATACTAGTGATACAATAGTATAAAGAGGTAAGGAAATTATCGGAAGACTTTAAACTCGTCGTATACTACTCCGACCGTAAGAAATCCGTTATAGAGATTTAGCTTAAATAAGAAGGCGGAGCGATTATAAACGAAACTATCGACTTTACCCGTATTAGTAAGCTACTTACCCGAAAATCTAAGGAGATACTATTTATTCAAAAACTAGCCTATAACGGAACCTACCCTATTCTCGTTATCTCTACGCCTAATACTATAGTTAGTCGTTACGGTCTAGGACTCCTCTAACGTACTCGCTACAAGGAATACGAGGCCGTATACCTATTAAATAAGATAATACGATACGAATACGATTAGCTAAAAAAGGACTCTCTTTAAGGTAGTAAGAACTTTCATATCAATAAAAAAAAATAGGAACGCAACCTAAAAGGTATATTTGGTAATCTTGTTATCGATAAAGCGTATATCTATCGTAATAAAGACTCCTAATATATAGTTACTCCTTCTTAGCTAGGTTGCGATTATATATTCTTACTTACCGCTACCCTAATCTACTATTCCTATAGGGACTTGTAGGGTTATCTCGTATTGACCTAGTCTACTAAAGCGAAAAAAACTACTAACCGCCCGGAATTTAGGAATATTGTCTATTACGAGGGTAGTAATCCGAATCTCGTTAAGAGTCCTTATAATCCAGAATATATTCAAGCGTATTCTAGGGATAGATAGCTAGATAGAGAGACTAGATTCCGTAGCGTTACCGTCGCCTCGTACGAGAAATTTGTCTCTAATAAGCCCAACGTCTCCTAACCTAGAGATACTTTGATCCGCATTTTTAATAAATAACTAGTTCGCTATAACTATTCATCCTCGTGCCCGCCTAGCTAGGCCGCCTACTCTATTGCGACGAAACTACCTAAGTATATACGGTCGACTAAGGAAGCTAGACTTATACCTCTATAGTAAGCTATATAGGATCTCCTTACTTACGACGCCTATAATAGGATTCGAATACTACTCGATAGGGTAGATAGACCTAGTATCAAATAAGGCGCTATAGGTATTAATAGTACTACCTATAGGATATATACTATAGCTACTACTTACCCCCCCCTCCTTCTCGTCGGAATACCCAAAAACGACCCCTATACCCCTTTCGATACGGTTGTACTAACCCGTTTGAACGTTAATAGGGCGAGTTTCTTAATACGTACCCGATAGAGGTAGTATAAAGGTTGGTAAACTAGTCTCGTAAAAGAAGTAGCCAACGAATTCAAGAGGTAGTAGGAAGGTTATCCGGTACTAGATAATACCCCGCAACTACTAACCTACCCCTATAAGTATCTCCAACTCCTATCTCTTCTATTGTATAGAGGGATACGAGGGAGACTCCCTCGTATCCCCTAATATATATCCCTCTTAACCCCTACGTTCTTATTCCAGACCTACTACTAACTTATTATAGCGAACGACTCCTTTATAGAGAAGCTATGGTATAAGTATAAGGAAGAATAGTCGTTTTAAGAACTCGAGGGCACCCTCCTCTTCGACGAGCTAGAGAAAACTACTCTCTACGGTTTAAACTAGCCCGTTAAGTAGTAGATTATATTTAAAATACTCTCTTACGCCCGCAATAATACTAGTCTAATACCTTACCTAACTGGTATTACTAATCCTAACGGCGCTCCGATCGGTATTACCTTGATCCCGAAACTCCTACTAGCTACCTCCCCCTATAATATCAATACGGGTTTACTACTCTTAAGAAAGCACGTCTCAACTTCCCTACGCTTCTACGACCTCCTTGGCTAGACCCTCGATTATATTCGTAGAGGAGAAAAGGCTTCTATCTAGACTACTTTCCCGACTACCTAGCGTATAGTCTACTACCTCCTTACTATATATTACCTCTTCTCCTCCCCTTTCTCGTCGAAACTGAACCGCGCTAATCGCGACGTACTCGTAGACCGATTTAATAGTACGAAGATCGACTATCGCTATCTATAGTTCCTCCTATATACCTACGACGTCGGCGGCACTAGCCTTAATCTATATACTAGCGGCGCTTACATGATATTCATAGTGGACGCCCCTACTAATATATCCTAAGATATATAAGCAATTGGCCGGCACTTCCGTATTAGGTAGATATATAATATTCACGTCTGCCGCTACTTTATTATACGTACCTACGACGTATAGGTCTATAACTAAACTTTCGATCTTTGTCTACCCGACCTCGAAGTAAACCTAGACGCCAAACTCTTCTTTAAGACCGTGAAAGCGGTTCCCAACCCTAGTAAGTCTAAGGAAGATGCTACTAGTCACCTTAAAAAAACTATAAGCGACCTCTACTATAATAATAAAGCTACTAGCTTCGGCGATAGCTTTCGCTACATTTTATTATTCCCTCCCGCAACCCGTCGCCCTTAGGAAGAGAATAAACGCCTAGAGCGCCTCCTTAAGAGAGCCTAATAAGAGGCCGATAACGAAGAAGTACCTGAATCCGATCGTACTACTACCGCCGCTCTCGTTAGTAAGTATTAGAATTAGCTGAAGTGGTTTATTCCGGACGAGTTCGATCTAATTAAATCTCGGGATATTTACTATCTTCTCTTTGGTTTCCGTAGTAGCCTAGGCAAAATCTAGTATATACCGCCAAAAGAAGGGGAGGGTGAATTTATATAGGCCTTTATAGAAAACGAACTCTTATCGACCTAGTTAGGGTGGCGAGACGATGCTCGAGAAGACGATAATAACGAGGAGGAGCCTACGGCCGCCTCTACGCCTAAGAAGGCTAAGATACCTAGAACGCCTAAGTCGCCTAAGACGCTAAAGACCTTAAAGACGCTAAAGACCTTAAAGACGCTAAAGACCTTAAAGACGCCAAAGACGTTAAAGACGCTAAAGATCCTAAAGACGCTAAAGACGGCCCAAACTTCCGTAAACGCGGCGTCCTCTAAGACGAATAGTAAGGCGAAGACCTCTATACCCTAGGAAGACGCCTATTCCCTACCGTCTATAGAGATTCTATATTATATCGTATTCAAATCCCTAGCGTCTTTATAACGTAAACGTTCAGCTAGCGGCGCCGACCCTAACCTATCTACTAAGAAACCGAAGATTACCGCCCCTGCCCTTAGCGGCGTACCTATAGCTATACCCTCCTCGGCTCTACCTCCAACCTCGACTACTAGAAGAACTATATATATTTTTCTAGAAATCTCGTTTATACTAATCACTCTTCCCGATAGTTAATCGAAAAAATTCCGATACCTTAATAAGAAAGATTTGATCGCTATCGGCGCGTAGTTTAGTATACTCTTATCTCTAACTAGTTCGAAGGATCAGCTATAGGACGCCGTCCTACAAATTTAGGCGTTTTAAACGGCCTTATTCGCGCCGTTCTAACAGTAGAGCCCTTAGTCTTTTGAGTTTTATAGGGTTATTCTCTACTATTAAAAGGAACTAGACGGCAAACTTAGGGGAATTGTATATTGAATTGGCAAACTAGTAAAATCGAATTAACGGAATACGATATTGAATCGGCGAAATAGAGTATTGATTTAGTAGAATAGGATATTATATTAGCGGAATAGGATATTGAATTGGCGTAATAGGATATTAAATTAGTAAAATAGCTTATTATACTAGCGTAATAGTAGGTTAAAGTCGGGGTCTATTACATTTTTAAGAAAATACCCGATTCAATTATAGTAGGTAATGCCGATTCTATAATTAACTAATCCCTTATTAAAAGGAGTAAAGTATCGACTCTCTAGTCTTCTAAATTCTTACGGTTCTACCTGCGCTACTATACTAAATACTCTATACCTTACTCGCCTAGAGTACTACCCGTCGAGCTACTTAGAAGATACTAGGGAGACTCCTTTATATTCTATAATAACTATATATCCACGCCTAAACTAGGCTAATAGTATAAAATATCTAGGTATTACCCGCTAACATCCCTCCTAGTAAAGTTGCTTAAAAAATACTTAGGAGACTCCTTTATATCTCCTAATAGCCCTTTATCTAGTACTTATTACGTAGTACTATTCCCTCCTATACTCCGATACTAAGTTCTAATTAGGCGCCTATAAATATCTTATTATATACTCTATCCTAGGCGAACGAGCGGTTCTTATTAACTAAAGATACCTTCCGCCTTATATATATTAAAACCCTACTTCTAAACGGCTACTCTAGATAGGCGCAAATATACAATATCGACAAGATATAGAAACCTTAACTATTACGGGAGCCTTCGTACTATCTCCCGTTACTATTATTCCCCTTAACTATTTTGCCTTTCTTTTTACCTCTAATAGCGAGAACTAGGCGACCTCCCGCAGACCCCGATTAAGGACTACTTTCCCTACGCTCGAGGTAATAAAAATATCGAGTAAAGAACTAGGCGCTATTATTATCTCCTAACTCTAAGACGCGGCTTAAACTAGAAAAGAAAGAAGAGAAGAAGTATCGCAATACTCTTACTAGAGCCGCGAGTCGAAAACGGAAAAAGGAATAGCAAGTACTAATCGACGCCTCTACTAGTACGCTAAGCGAAAGTATCGGGAATCTCGCTATAGCCTTATAATTAGGGACGGCCGTTACTCTTAGAGAGGCCCTCTACGAGAATAGGCCCCTACTCCCTCCTCCGGTACCAACTAGCGAACGCCGCCTTAGATCCCTTACCTACTAGCCGGAAGACGTAGTCGATCCTATAATAGCGGTACTAGTAGATAGTATAAGGCAACTTACTATATCGTCGTAATCCCGCGCCAATCCCGCCCTTAGAGGGACCCCTACTATTAAAAGTCCTTCTACTATTCCTCCGGCCCTAACGCCTAAGTACCGCCTTGAATCTTTAGCTTATTATAGAGTACTAGCTAATAGTTAGCTCTACCCCGCGGTCGATCTAGTCCTATCGACTCCCGTCCAAACCGCTACCCCGCAAAACAATCGAACGAATCTTAAACCTGCTATAGTAGAACCCTTATACGACGTCTATATAGAACCTACGTTTAACGAGTCTATACCCCTACTCTAAGACTACTAAGGCCTAGTACTACCCTCGTTCTAGGAGGCGCTAGTCCTTAAAAGTCCTATTCGGGACCTACCTAATCCTAATAGTCTCAACCTAACTCCCCGACCTCCGCTCGACCCTAAATCTACCCCGACCCTAGACGGCCTTCCTCTACCCCTAGGTAGAGAACTACCCTAACCGTAATCTCCGCCTACGCTATCTATAGCCCGCCGCGGTTACTTACCTCCCGTGTCCCTAACTAGAGATTACTCTACCAAAACGAACCCTAATTACGCCTACGAGCGTCGGGAATACAACCTCGACCTACGTCTTTCCACGCCCCAAGAGGCTAGTAGATAGGAAGGTTCTCTTGAAGTAGAAGCGACACCCTAACTAGAACTAGTTCGGATAGAAGATCCACGCCTCGATCTAACTTATAACGAAACTATTATTTCAATTATACTCGAACTAATACAAGCGAGATATTACTACGGTATATATACCTATAGCGTAACCTTTAGGAGCTCTCTCCGCAACCCTCTTTAGCCTCTAATAACAACCTCCGTACTAACAATCCTATAGACCGCCCTCGTCCCTACCTACCCGGTATACCTCTTAGCGAACACACCCGCGAGATCAATCGTATAATCTCTACTATACCTTACGTACCCTATAGTATACCTAAGCTCCTTACCTCGTCCGCGGTAGTAGTACTAGGAGCCCCTCTTTAGGTAAACCTTATCTATAAACGAGACGATCCGTCCGATAAAAGGGTTGATTTTCATCTTAGCGACCTCCTACGCTACGATATTAAAGTAGATCAACCTAGTATACTAGACGATCGCCTTCTCTAATACAAATTCCTATACGATGTCGATAGTTTCATAGCCCGTCTCCTATCTCTAGTAGGGCTAAAGGGCGGTATAACGGTTATCTATACCCCTTCCTTCTTTTCAACCCAGAAAGAAGATTCAAAGGCTACGTTTAACGGACTTAAGATATAAGATTATAAGTACTTTCGGTTCGGCTACGGTACTACTTTAGGTGGCTACGGTTTTAACGTCTATATTATTTTCCTATACCTAACCTACAAAAGGGATATCCTCCTCGACGATACCTAGCTAGTAGAATAGATAGATAATATTCTTATACCGGTAATTACCTCCTCGACTTCCCCCGATATTTCCTAGTACTACCCCGACAACGCCAGTAACACTTTCGCCCGCTCTAAGGTTATAAGGGAGGCGTTTACGAAGTTACGCTAATAGTATACTAAATACAAAGTGGCCTTACCGGAAGACTACCTCTCTACCCTTTAGTCCGAAATTACTCGGCGTGCCCAAGCCTATAGCCAAGGGTTTTAGGAACCAGCCCTCGCTATTATCGGCTATAGAATCAAGCTCTTTACTAAATCCTCTCTCGAGCCCTATATACCTCAAAGAGCCGCACAATAGTTCCTAACCTAATTGAAACAATGTTTTTACTACGAGTTCTTCGATCCACGTTAGACCTGGATTGATATTACCTATGAATATATTCTTGTCTATAAAGGCCTAAATAGTGCTAATATTGAGCCTATTACCCTACTTTATAAGTAGGAATATATAGAGGCTTAGGCTTAGTCCTTCGATATTAATATCGATCCTAAGGTTATTAGCGGCTCCTTAAAGACGGATAGGTACTATATTACTAGCGCTACCGATTCTAGTAATATCGCCTTCGCTATACGTCCGAATAATCTTTATAGTCTTAAAATTGCGTACGCGAAGGTATACTACGTAGTCAAAGAGGCGTATTCGACTATACTTAAGAATTACTTACCCTTCGCCAACCTTGACCTGCTCGTAGCTAGCTTTAGTAAGGCTCTAGTATAACAGTTTTATAAGCTAAGTAATAAATTCTTATCGTTACCAACTACCTTCTACTAATAGCTCTTGAAGATAGTTTCGGATACTAAGTATCGCGTCCGGATAGGAGTTAAGCCGAAGACTTACTCGACCCGTATAGAGTTCCGTATCTCGCTCGGTATATTAGAGAAGCTCGCCGAATATTCGTAGTCCGCCCCCTCCTAGAAGTTTGTATCTATTACTAATACCCTTTTATAGGATTCTCTAAACTTACGCCCTCTCTTACCCCTTCTTATCCCTAGCCTTATACTCCCCTCTAGACAACCCCTAAATATACTAGAGCTACTTCGCCATCCCCTCTACCGAGTTTATAGAATTTTACATTACCTAGATCAATAGACTACTCGTCCTCGTAGAGCCCCTAATTACCCTTGCAAATTACGAAAAGAAGAGGACGAAAGAGATAGCTACGGATATTCGGAAGCGAGAGATAACTATAGTAGAGCAAACCCAAATCGAGCTTAGCTATACTCCTATAATCGCGTCGTATATAACTACCCTATAGTTCCTCTTCGATAGCGATAAGGCTAAATACTACCGCCTTATACGACGATAGTAGTAGCTTAAGCGCAAATACCTTAGTAGAAAGCGCCGCCCTATTAGTAACCCCGTCCGAGACAGCTCTGAAAGCGACTCCGATAATAGCCAACGTCCCGAACCTAAAAACAACTCTAATAGCGACGAAACCGATCCCGACCCTACTACTACCCTACTTAATAATAAAGTAGAACGTTTTGAAGCTCTCTAATCGGACGAAGAGGACGACTAACCTAATAACGATATCGTACTCGGACTCGATATAGAGAGGACTATTAAAAGCGATAGTATATTTAGGTTCCTAATACGCCTTATTAACTAGTCCTTAGGTATCCCTCGGTTTCGTTCGCTCCTCTCCTCCCGTATCGTATTTAATATATCCGGAGGTTTCGGGGCTGCCTTAAAGTCTAGTATAAAGATATTAGTTAAAATAAGCGCCGAAAATTCCCTCGAACTCCTTATTATAGAACTTTTAACTAGCGAAGGATAGGTACTCTTCCAAGACGCTAAAGGACCCAAAGAACTTTATTATATATACGTAGCGGTTTGTATTACCAAGTGTTCCGCCCAAATATATTCTTAAATATACGAATACTAGGTAGTAGATATAGTTAAAAGACGGGTAGAGCGAAGAAGGGCCCGAGGACAAATATAGTCGGCAGACGATACTAAGGCGACTAAGAGGAAAGCGTTAGATATATAGCACCAGGTCTTAAGCTAGGAGGAGAGAGATAGTATTTATAGCGTATATCCTTAGCTTATATCGGATATACTTAGGTATAACCGTGTCGAGGACATAATCGTCGAATAGGGCGCTATCGCTAGGGCTAATTAGGACTAGGAATTATACTATATAGACGGCTCTTAGATAAGTCGAGTCTTCGTACTATTTAATTAGAGTTAGGAAAGCGTAAAGTACCCCGACCCCTTCGAATAAAGGACCGGGAAGCCTATAACGTCTCGGACCTAGAACTCCTTTAAGTAGAGAGAAACCACGAAGGCCTTCTACCGAATTATTAAAAAGTACTTAGGACTACGCTATGCGAATTACTTCGTCGATAATACTATCCGCGCTATCGCCGCCAGAGTCCTCTTGATTATTCCGAACTATAAGAAGGATAAATTCTTCGTATTTGGGCCTTAACACGTCGATTCCCTAGTAAACTACGCAAGACGTCTAAGGTTCCTTATACCCGTCCTCGAGAAAGAACCCTACCCTAGACGAAGGCCGCCTAATCGCTTCCCTTATAATATCTACTACCCCGTCGCAGCTACCTTTGTCGATCTTAAAACTAACTCTAGTTATAGTAGACTCAATATAGACGATCTAGAGGTTGCCGAAGAAGCGGTTAGGTTAGTTACTAAATTCCTAGTAAAGGGCGCCCGCGTTCGTTATAACTAGGCCGTAAGCAAGAGTACCGAATCAATATACGTAATAACCAATGCGAAAATATAGTACTAGAATAAATATATCGACTATAAGCTAATAAAGGCGGAGCTAGTATTATCGACAGCAGATAAAAGAAGAAAGGACTTTGGTAGTAGATAAAAGAAGAAAGGTTTAGCCTCTCGAACCGTAAATAAAATTATACCCTTAAACGAAACGACGACCTAGTATTCTATACGACTCTCCTATTTATATTTGAAACTTGTCGATAATTCTAATACTTATAATACTTTCCTCGTCCTACTATTACTAGTATTATCTAAATATATATAGATTATTAGAATATATTATTTCTCGTTACCCCTCTATTCAAGCTATACTTACTCTCCAATATTATATAGAATATTCTAAAAACCCGTTATAGTATCGTCCTAGACTTGAAGGAGGATAGTAGAGAGGAATAATAGTTAGATAAGTATAATCGTTTAACCGAAATATAAGATAGACTAGAAGTAAGGATTAATAGAAGTATTAATATTACTATTCTAATCGAAACTATAGACGTTACGAAAGAAACTCCTTCCTTTATTAATATATATTCTACGTTTCAATACTATAATTATTTAGCTTAGGGGTTACGAAGGAGACTCCTTCTCATCCCTCTATCCTATAATACCTACGCTTAGAGGTTACGAAGGAGTCTCCCTCGTATCCCCCTATACTATAATAACCTAGAGCTTTACTATAGTATCCGCCTTATAGTATACTACGTT
>QWZN01000379.1:0-16282 GCA_003693225.1 Venturia aucupariae
TTATTATAGTATAGGGGGATACGAGGGAGACTCCTTCGTAACCCCCAAGCTTAGGTATTATAGGATAGAGGGATAAGAAGGAGTCTTCTTTGTAACCTCTAAGCTAAATAATTATAGTATTGAAACGTAGAATATATATTAATAAAGAAAGGAGTTTCTTTCGTAACGTCTATAGTTTCGATTAGAATAGTAACGTTAATACTTCTATTAATCCTTACTTCTAGTCTATCTTATATTTCGGTTAAACGATTATACTTATCTAACTATTATTCCTCTCTACTATCCTTATTCAAGTCTAGGACGATACTATAACGGGTTTTTAGAATATTCTATATAATATTAGAGAGTAAGTATAGCTTAAATAGAGGGGTAATAAGAAATAATATATTCTAATAATCTATATATATTTAGATAATACTAGTAATAGTAGGACGAGGAAAGTATTATAAATATTAGGATTATCGATAAGTTTCAAATTTAAATAGGAGAGTCGTATATAATACTAGGTCGTCGTTTTATTTAAGGGTATAATTTTATTTACGGTTCGAGAGGCTAAACCTTTCTTCTTTTATCTACTACTAAAATCCTTTCTTCTTTTATCTACTGTCGATAATACTAGCTCCGCCTTCGTTAGCTTATAGTCGATATATTTATTCTAGTACTATATTTTTGTATTAGTTATTACGTATATTAATTCGGTACTCTTACTTACAGCCTAGTCGTAACGAACGCGGGCGCCCTTTACTAGGAATTTAGTAACTAACCTAACCGCTTCTTCGGCAACCTCTAGATTGTCTATATTAAGTCTACTATAACTAGAGTTAGTTTTGAGATCGACAAAGGTAGCTACGACGGGGTAGTAGATATTATAAGGGAAGCGATTAGGCGGCCTTCGTCTAGAGTAGGGTTCTTTCTTAAGGACGGGTATAAGGAACCTTAGACGTCTTACGTAGTTTACTAGGGAATCGACGTATTAAGGCCCGAATACGAAGAATTTATCCTTCTTATAGTTCGGTATAATCAAGAGGACTCTAGCGGCGATAGCGCGGATAGTATTATCGACGAAGTAATTCGCATAGCGTAGTCCTAAGTACTTTTTAATAATTCGGTAGAAGGCCTTCGTGGTTTCTCTCTACTTAAAGGAGTTCTAGGTCCGAGACGTCGTAGGCTTCCCGGTCCTTTATTCGAAGAGGTTAGAGTACTTTACGCCTTCCCGACTCTAATTAAATAGTATAAAGACTCGACTTACCTAAGAGCCGTCTATATAGTATAATTCCTAGTCCCGATTAGCTCTAGCGATAGCGCCCTATTCGACAATTATATCCTCGATACGGTTATACCTAAGTATATCCGATATAAGCTAAGGATATACGCCGTAAACGCTATCTCTCTCCTCCTAGCTTAAGACCCGGTACTATATATCTAACGCTTTCCTCTTAGTCGCCTTAGTATCGTCTACTAACTATATTTATCCTCGGGCCCTTCTTCGCTCTACCCGTCTTTTAACTATATCTACTACCTAATATTCGTATATTTAAGAATATATTTAGGCGGAACACTTAGTAATATAAACCGCTACGTATATATAATAAAGTTCTTTAGGTCCTTTAGCGTCTTAGAAGAGTACCTATCTTTCGCTAGTTAAAAGTTCTATAATAAGAAGTTCGAGGGAATTTTCGGCGCTTATTTTAACTAATATCTTTATACTAGACTTTAAGGTAGCCCCGAAACCTCCGGATATATTAAATACGATATAGGAGGAGAGAAGCGAACGAAACTAAGGGATACCCGAGGACTAGTTAATAAGGCGTATTAGGAACCTAAATATACTATCGCTTTTAATAGTCCTCTCTATATCGAGCCCGAGTACGATATCGTTATCGGGTTAGTTATCCTCTTCGTCCGATTAGAGAGCTTTAAGACGTTCTACTTTATCGTTAAGTAGGGTAGTAGTAGGGTCGGGATCGGTTTCGTCGCTATTAGAGTTGTTTTTAGGTTCGGGACGTTAGCTAGTATCGGAGTCGCTTTTAGAGCTATCTCGGACGGGGTTACTAATAGGGCGGCGCTTTCTACTAAGGTATTTACGCTTAAGCTACTACTATTGTCGTATAAGGCGGTAGTATTTAGCCTTATCGCCGTTAAAGAGAAACTATAGAGTAGTTATACACGACGCGATTATAGGAGTATAGCTAAGCTCGATTTAGGTTTACTCTACTATAGTTATCTCTTACTTCCGAATATCCGTAGCTGTCTCTTTCGTCCTCTTCTTTTCGTAATTTGTAAGGGTAATTAGGGGCTCTATAAGGACGAGTAGTCTATTAATCTAGGTAATATAAAATTCTATAAACTCGGTAGAGGAGATAGCGAAGTAGCTCTAGTATATTTAGGGGTCGTCTAGAGGGGAGTATAAGGCTAGGTATAAGAAGGGGTAAAAGAGGGATTAGGTTTAGAGAATCCTATAGAAGGTATTAGTAATAGATATAAACTTCTAGGAGGGGGCTAACTACGGATATTCGGCGAGCTTCTCTAATATACCGAGCGAGATACGGAACTCTATACGGGTCGAGTAAGTCTTCGGCTTAACTCCTATCCGGACGCGATACTTAGTATCCGAAACTATCTTCAAGAGCTATTAGTAGAAGGTAGTTGGTAACGATAAGAATTTATTACTTAGCTTATAAAACCGTTATACTAGAGCCTTACTAAAGCTAGCTATAAGTAGGTTACGGTTAGCAAAGGGTAAGTAATTCTTAAGTATAGTCGAAAACGCCTCTTTAACTATATAGTATACCTTCGCGTACGCAATTTTAAAACTATAAAGATTATTCGGACGTATAGCGAAGGCGATATTGCTAGGATCGGTAGCGCTAGTAATATAGTACCTATCTATCTTCAAGGAGCCGCTAATAACCTTAGGATCGACGTTAATATTGAAGGACTAAGCCTAAGCCTCTATATATTCCTACTTATAGAGTAGGGTAATAGGCTCGATATTAGTACTATTTGGGCCTTTATAGATAAGAATATATTTATAGGTAATATCGATCTAGGTCTAACGTAGATCGAAGAACTCGTAGTAAAAATATTATTTTAATTAGGTTAGGAACTATCGTGCGGCTCTTTAAGGTATATAGGGCTCGAGAGAGGATTTAGTAAAGAGCTTAATTCTATAGCCGATAATAGCGAGGGCCGGTTCCTAAAACCCTTAGCTATAGGCTTAGGCACGCCGAGTAATTTCGGACTAAAGGGTAGAGAGGTAGTCTTCCGGTAAGGCTACTTTATATTTAGTACGCTATTAGCGTGACTTCGTAAACGCCTCCCTTATAACCTTAGAGCGGGCGAAAGTGTTACCGCCGTTATCGGGGTAGTACTAGGATATATCGGGGGAAGTCGAGGAGGTAATTACCGGTATAAGAATATTATCTATCTATTCTACTAGCTAGGTATCGTCGAGGAGGATATCCCTATTATAGGTTAGGTATAGGAAGATAATATAGACGTTAAAACCGTAGCTACCTAAAGTAGTACCGTAGCCGAACCGAAAGTACTTATAATCTTATATCTTAAGTCCGTTAAACGTAGCCTTTAAATCTTCTTTCTAGGTTGAAAAGAAGGAAGGGGTATAGACGACCGTTATACCGCCCTTTAGCCCTACTAGAGATAGAAGACAGGCTATAAAACTATCGATATCGTATAGAAATTTATATTAGAGAAGGCGATTATCTAGTATACTAGGTTAATCTACTTTAATATTATAGCGTAGGAGGTCGCTAAGATAAAAATCAACCCTTTTATCGGACGGATCGTCTCGTTCACGGATAAGGTTTACCTAAAGAGGGGCTCCTAGTACTACTACCGCGGACGAGGTAAGGAGCTTAGGTATACTATAGGGTACGTAAGGTATAGTAGAGAATATATAATTAATCTCGCGGGTATATTCGCTAAGAGCTATACTAGGTAGGTAGAGACGAGGGCGGTCTATAGGATTATTAGTATAGAGGTTGTTATTAGAGGCTGAAGAGGGTTGCGGAGAGAGCTCCTAAAGGTAGTACTATAGATATATATACCGTAGCGATATCTCGCTTATATTAGTTCGAGTATAATTAAAATAATAGTTTCGTTATAAGTTGGATCGAGGCGTGGATTTTCTATCCAAACTAGTTCTAGTTAGGGTGTCGCTTCTACTTTAAGAGAACCTTCCTATCTACTAGCCTCTTAGGGCGTAGAAAGACGCGGGTCGAGGTTGTATTCCCGACGCTCGTAGGCGTAATTAGGGTTCGTTTCGGTAGAGTAATCTCTAGTTAGGGACACGGGAGGTAAGTAACCGCGGCGGGCTATAGATAGCGTAGGCGGAGATTGCGGTTGGGGTAGTTCTCTACCTAGGAGTAGGGGAAGGCCGTCTAGGGTCGGGGTAGATTCGGGGTCGAGCGGAGTTCGGGGAGTTAGGTTAAGACTATTAGGATTAGGCGGGTCCCGAATAGGACTTTTAAGGACTAGCGCCTCCTAGGACGAGGGTAGTACTAGGCCTTAGTAGTTTTAGAGTAGGGGTATAGACTCGTTAAACGTAGGTTCTACGTAGATATCGTATAAGGGTTCTGCTATAGTAGGTTCAAGATTCGATCGATTATTTTACGGGGTAGCGGTTTAGACGGGAGTCGATAGGACTAGATCGACCGCGGGGTAGAGCTAACCGTTAGCTAGTACTCTATAATAAGCTAAAGATTTAAGGCGGTACTTAGGCGTTGGGGCCGGAGGAATAGTAGAAGAACTTTTAATAGTAGGGGTCCCTCTAAAGGCGGGATCGGCGCGGGATTACGACGATATAGTAAGTTGCCTTATACTATCTACTAGTACCGCTATTATAGGATCGACTACGTCTTCCGGCTAGTAGGTAAGGGATCTAAGGCGGCGTTCGCTGGTTAGTACTAGAGGAGGGAGTAGGGGCCTATTCTTATAGAGGGCCTCCCTAAGAGTAACGGCCGTCCCTAATTATAAGGCTATAGCAAGATTCCCGATACTTTCGCTTAGCGTACTAGTAGAGGCGTCGATTAGTACTTACTATTCCTTTTTCCGTTTTCGACTCGCGGCTCTAGTAAGAGTATTATAGTACTTCTTCTCTTCTTTCTTTTCTAGTTTAAGCCGCGTCTTGGAGTTAGGAGATAATAATAGCGCCCGGTTCTTTACTCGATATTTTCGTTACCTCGAGTATAGGGAAAGTAGTCCTTAATTAGGGTCTACGGGAGGTCGCCTAGTTCTCGCTATTTAAGGTAAAAAGAAAGGCAAAATAGGTAAGGGGAACGATAGTAACGGGAGATACTACGAAGGCTCCCGTAGTAGTTAAGGTTTCTATATCTTATCGATATTATATATTTGCGCCTATCTAGAGTAGCCGTTTAGAAGTAGGGTTTTAATATATATAAGGCGGAAGGTATCTTTAGTTAATAAGAACTACTCGTTCGCCTAGGATAGAGTATATAATAAGATATTTATAGGAGCCTAATTAGAACTTAGTATCGGAGTATAGGAGGGAATAGTACTACGTAATAAGTCCTAGATAAAGGGCTATTAGGAGATGTAAAGGAGTCTCCTAAGTATCTTTTAAGTAACTTTACTAGGAGGGATATTAGCAGGTAATACCTAGATATTTTATACTATTAGCCCGGTTTGGGCGTAGATATATAGTTATTATAGAATATAAAGGAGTCTCCCTAGTATCTTCTAAGTAGCTCGACGGGTAGTACTCTAGGCGAGTAAGGTATAGAGTATTTAGTATAGTAGCGTAGGTAGAACTATAAGAATTTAAAAGACTAGAGAGTCGATACTTTACTCCTTTTAATAAGGGATTGGTTAATTATAGAATTAGTATTACCTACTATAATTAAATCGGGTATTTTTTTAAAAATATAATAGACCCCGACTTCAACCTACTATTACGCTAGTATAATAAGCTATTTCGCTAATTTAATATCCTATTACGCTAATTCAATATCCTATTCCGCTAATATAATATCCTATTCCACCAAATTAATACTCTATTCCGCCGATTCGATATTATATTCCGTTAATTCGATTTTACTAGTTCGCTAATTTAATATATAATTCCCCCAAGTTTGCCGTCTAGTTCCTTTGAATAGTAGAGAATAACCCTATAAAACTTAAAGGACTAAGGGCTCTACTATTAGAATAGCGCGAATAAGGCCGTTTGAAACGCCTAAATTTATAGAACGGCATCCTATAGCTAATCCTTCGAACTAGTTAGAGATAAGAGTATACCGAACTATACGCTAATAGCGATTAAATCTTTCTTATTAAGGTATCAGAATTTTTTCGATTAACTATCGGGAAGAGTAATTAATATAAGCGAGATTTCTAGAAAAATATATATAGTTCTTCTAGTAGTCGAGGTTGGAGGTAGAGCCGAGGGGGGTATAGCTATAGATACGCCGCTAGGGGTAGGGGCGGTAATCTTCGGTTTCTTAGTAGATAGGTTAGGGTCGGCGCCGCTAGCTAAACGTTTACGTTATAAAGACGCCGGGGATTTGGATACGATATAATATAGAATCTCTATAGACGGCGGGGAATAGGCGTCTTCCTAGGGTATAGAGGTCTTCGCCTTACTATTCGTCTTAGAGGACGCCGCGTTTACGGAAGTTTAGGCCGTCTTTAGCATCTTTAGGATCTTTAGCGTCTTTAGCGTCTTTAGCGTCTTTAAGGTCTTTAGCGTCTTTAAGGTCTTTAGCGTCTTTAAGGTCTTTAGTATTTTAGGCGACTTAGACGTTCTAGGTATCTTAGCCTTCTTAGGCGTAGAGGCGGCCGTAGGCTTCTCCTCGTTATTATTATCTTCTCGAGTATCGTCTCGCCACCCTAACTAGGTCGATAGGAGTTCGTTTTCTATAAAGGCCTATATAAATATACCCTCCCCTTCTTTTAGCGGTATATACTAGATTTTGCCTAGGCTACTACGGAAACTAAAGAGAAGATAGTAAATATCCCGAGATTTAATTAGATTAAACTCGTCCGGAATAAACCACTTTAGCTAATTCTAATACTTGCTAATAAGAGCGGTAGTAGTAGTACGATCGGATTTAGGTACTTCTTCGTTATCGGCCTCTTATTAGGCTCTCTTAAGGAGGCGCTCTAGGCGTTTATTCTCTTTCTAAGGGCGACGGGTTACGGGAGGAAACGATAAAATATAGCGAAGGCTATCGCCGAAGCTAGTAGCTTTATTATTATAGTAGAGGTCGCTTATAGTTTTTTTAAGGTAACTAGTAGTATCTTCCTTAGACTTACTAGGGTTAGGAACCGCTTTCACGGTCTTAAAAAAGAGTTTAGCGTCTAGGTTTACTTCGAGGTCGGGTAGGTAAAGATCGAAAGTTTAGTTGTAGACCTATACGTCGTAGGTACGTATAATAAAGTAGCGGCGGACGTGAATATTATATATCTACCTAATACGGAAGTACCGGCCAATTACTTATATATCTTAGGATATATTAGTAGGGGCGTCTACTATAAATATTATATAAGCGCCGCTAGTATATAGATTAAGGCTAGTACCGCCGACGTTATAGGTATATAGGAGGAACTATAGATAGCGATAGTCGATCTTCGTACTATTAAATCGGTCTACGAGTACGTCGCGATTAGCGTAGTTTAGTTTCGACGAGAAAGAGGAGGAGAAGAGGTAATATATAGTAAGGAGATAGTAGACTATACGCTAGATAGTCGGGAAAGTAGTCTAAATAGAAGCCTTTTCTCCTCTACGAATATAATCGAGGGTCTAGCCGAGGAGGTCGTAGAAGCGTAGGGAAGTTAAGACGTACTTTCTTAAGAGTAGTAAACCCGTATTAATAGTATAGGGGGAGGTAGCTAGTAGGAGTTTCGGGATCAAGGTAATACCGATCGGAGCGCTATTAGGATTAGCGATACCGATTAGGTAAGGTATTAGACTAGTATTATTACGGGCGTAAGAGAGTATTTTAAATATAACCTACTACTTAACGGGCTAGTTTAAACCGTAGGGAGTAGTTTTCTCTAGCTCGTCGAAGAAAAGGGTACCCTCGAGTTCTTAAAACGACTATTCTTCCTTATACTTATACTATAGCTTCTCTATAAAGGAGTCGTTCGCTATAATAAGTTAGTAGTAGATCTAGAATAAGAACGTAGGGGTTAAGAAGGATACGTATTAGGGGATACGAGGGAGTCTCCCTCGTATCCCTCTATATAATAGAAGAGATAGGAGTTGGAGATACTTATAGGGGTAGGTTAGTAGTTATAGGGTATTATCTAGTACCGGATAACCTTCCTACTACCTCTCGAATTTATTAGCTACTTCTTTTACGAGACTAGTTTACCAACCTTTATACTACCTCTATCGGGTACGTATTAAGAAACTCGCCCTATTAATATTTAAACGGGTTAGTACAACCGCGTCGAAAGGGGTATAGAGGTCGTTTTTGGGTATTCCGACGAGAAGGAGGGGGGGTAAGTAGTAGCTATAGTATATATTCTATAGGCGGTACTATTAATACCTATAGCGCCTTATTTAATACTAGGTCTATCTACCCTATTAAGTAGTATTCGAATTCTATTATAGGCGTCGTAAGTAAGGAGGTCCTATATAGCTTACTATAGAGGTATAAGTCTAGCTTCTTTAGTCGACCGTATATACTTAGGCAGTTTCGTCGTAATAGAGTAGGCGGCCTAGCTAGGCGGGCACGAGAATAAATAGTTATAGCGAACTAGTTATTTATTAAAAATATAGATTAAAGCGTCTCTAGGTTAGGAGACGTTAGGCTTATTAGAGACAAATTTCTCGTACGAGGTAACGGTAACGCTACGGAATCTAGTCTCTCTATCTAGCTATCTATCCCTAGAATACGCTTGAATATATTCTAGATCGTAAGGACTCTTAACGAGATTCGGATTACTACCCTCGTAATAGATAATATTCCTAAATTCCGGGCGGTTAGTAGTTTTTTTCGCTTTAGTAGACTAGGTTAATATAAGATAACCCTATAAGTCCCTATAGGAATAGTAGATTAGGGTAGCGGTAAGTAAGAATATATAATCGTAACCTAGCTAAGAAGGAGTAACTATATATTAGGAGTCTTTATTACGATAGATATACGCTTTATCGATAATAAGATTACTAAATATACCTTTTAGGTTGCGTTCCTATTTTTTTTTATTAATATAAAAGTTCTTACTACCTTGAAGAGAGTCCTTTTTTAGCTAATCGTATTCGTATCGTATTATCTTATTTAATAGGTATACGGCCTCGTATTCCTTATAGTAAGTACGTTAGAGGAGTTCTAGACCGTAACGACTAACTATAGTATTAGGCGTAGAGATAACGAGGATAGGGTAGGTTCCGTTACGGGCTAGTTTTTAAATAAATAGTATCTCCTTAGATTTTCGGGTAAGTAGCTTACTAATACGGGTAAAGTCGATAGTTTCGTTTATAATTACTCCGCCTTCTTATTCAAGCTAAATCTCTATAACGGATTTCTTACGGTCGGAGTAGTATACGACGAGTTTAAAGTCTTCCGATAGTTTCCTTACCTCTTTATACTATTATATTACTAGTATACCGGGAACTAATATAATCTAGGGGCGGAAGGGTCTAATATTATTAAGAGTTTATTAAAATTTCGCGTCGTCTTTATCTTTATAGTATTAAACCCGGGCGGCGATAGTAGCGTCGTATTAATCGGTATATTCCTATAGGTTAGGGTTAGTAGTAGTTCGTAATAGGTAAAGGGTAATACTCCGGTTAGTTATTAAGGGATATAAAGGAGACTCCCTCGCAAACCCTATTAGAGTTAGGTAGACGTATAGTAAGTATAGTAGCGAGTATAGTAAAAGTTTTACTAAGTCCTACGACGGCGGCTAGAATTATACCTACGATAATATATTCCTTTAGCTTCTCTCTTATTACGACGAGGGCGTAGACTTAGAACTAGAAGAGGTAGAGACTACTTTTTCTTATACTACGAACTCGGATCGGCTAGGATAGGTCGATATTAAGGGTCTTATAAGCCTTAAGGAATCGGGTATACTCCTAATCGGTATTAGTTAATAGGTTAGTAACGAGGTTGACTTCGGAAGCGGAGGTATTATCGAATTATAGGAAGGTAGTATTATTAAAATAAGCTTACTCTCGAGACTCCGCTATACCTTAGGTATTAGGTAAGGTACTATTAAGTTAAGTACTAATCGTATCGCTAGCGATATTAGCGATTATATCTTCGAGAGTTTCCGTGTCTATAAGTTACTAACTATCCTAGTAGAGGGTTTTGATAATAATATAAACGGATTCGTAGAGTAGGGGCTATAGTAGTATAGGTAGGCTTTTATTACGAGACGGATCGTTCTCGTAGGCCTACCGGATTATAAGATTATCTTTAATACGGGCGGTTAGGAAAGCGTTTACCTAGGTCGAGTCAAGACGTTAGATAAAGCTAATACTATAGGTAATTTTTAGGATATAGGGTTTGAGGGTATCTCTAATTAGATCGTTAAGCTCGGACTTAGTTTAGTAGGCCTTAGAAAACAAGTTCTTTAGAGATTCGAAGATAGAAGGGGGAAGCGTTACTTACCTATTCTACTTAAGGTAGTCGATAGTAATTTAGATTTCTTTTTACTCTAGATTATCTAGGATTCGTAGTTACCGTTCTCCTTCTTCCTTATAATAGAGTTGTATTTATAGGACGGCGTCGATAGGGTTATTAGATATTTCTTAGTCTTCGTTATCGTCTAACGATAATATATCTAAGTTAAGGTTGTTACCGCGGGATTTTAGTCGGTTAGCTCGGGACCTTAGGTCCTTTTTAGTCGCCTCGGTAATACTTTCTAAATACGCGACTTAGGTATCTAATTCTACTACTCGACGTTAATACGATTTTATTAAACTTTTTAGTTTTATAGTTAAAGCTTTAGTAGCTTCGGTAAGGTCCGGGCCTTTAGTCTCGACTACGTTTTTAAGCTAACGAAAGTTAGTACGATTCTCTAGGAAGTAGACTTTTAAGGTCGGGGGATATAGAGAGATACGAAGGAGTCTCCCTCGTATCCCCTAACGGAAGGAAAGTTGGGGGAGGCAACTTACTTTTTTCTCTAGAGCGCGTAGCGCTCTATCCGAGACAGGCGTTATATCTTTCCTAGTACGGGTATATTTAGTACGTCGGATAATTAGCTATATACGATTACGCTAGATCGAAGGTAACTAATTTTTACCGAAAAAGATACTATCTATAGAAAGATATAGTATTTTCTAAAGATCGTAGAGTACGGTAGTATAGTCTTTAAGGAGGCCCTAATCCTCTTTAGCCTAATATATTACACGGTTACGGCTAAGTTTATAGTAACCGCCGGACTCGAGTTAATTATAGGCGAGAACGGTACTAATAAACGTCACGGTATAAGCGATCTCTCTAGGCGCTCGGTAGTTATTCACGGACGCGAGGAGTATATCGATAACGATAGTAACTACTAGAGATAGTATAAGGTTACCAAAGTCCGCTATTAATAGGCCGTAGAATAGGGCGAGGTCTTTAGGTTTTATATAGATACGTTTATCTTAGGCGTTATTAATAAGCTAATAATCGAAGAGGGAAAGAGATATAGTAACGTCGGACGCCTTAGCCTTATCTACGAGCTTATTAGGATCGTATACGCTAGAGAGGTTTCCGTAATCCTAGGTACTATAGATCTACGAAGACGTTTGGACTAGCGTTTCAAATTCGGCTATTATATATTTTTTAGGCGCTTTATTATTATCTATATCGAGGTCTAATTCTACGGTATTAACTAATAGGCCTTTAACTAAGGTTGGGGTAGGCGGGGTAGTAGGGAGAGGAGTTGAGTTTAGTAGTAAGGTATAGAATACAGGTTTTTATTCGGAGCTATCGCTCGTAGTATCGGTATTACGGGTAGGCTCGGGGTTGTCTAGGTCTATAGTAGACTATAGAGGCTCGTACGTACTAGGGTAGCGCTTCTAATATCAGTTAGTAGGGAAGGCTTACTTTAGGGCGATACTAGGAAGTCTCCCTAGTATCTACTAAGGTACTATATAAGAGGCACATAGAGGATATTCGGAATATAGTAGTAGAGTTATATCCGAATAGTAGATCGAGTACTAGGGGATACGAGAGGGTCTCCTATTCTTTAAGGGATATTACCTTTATTAACGTTTAACCTACGGTTTAAGTAATCTAACTAGAGGTTAGTTAGGGCGACTTCGCGTAGTAAACGAATAGTAGATAGAAGGATTACCGAAGATATAGGGTTATTAGGTTAATAGCGGGGTTATCAAGTTAGTTGCGAGGAGATAGAGTAAGGGGTATAAATAGATTAGGGTACGGACTATATACTAGCGCAGATCAAAGTAGGGTAGATCGTACTAGTACTAATACTATATAATATCGATTGCGAGTCACGTGTAAATACTAAAGAATAGATAACTAACCCGGGGGAGTTTTTTTTAAAGTAAAGGTAGTTATCTAGTAGTTTATATATAGATAGACTTTAGTTATAGAGCTCCGGGTAACGAGTAATAAGGGACGTTTAGTCTAGGTAGTTAGGGTTAGGAAATAAGAGAGTTATTTAGGAGTCCTATTCGTATCCCCTAATAGACTTGGTAAACAAATAACTATAGAAGGGAGGGAAAGGTTAAGGGTCGCGATATTTACTAAGGTTAAGATATTATATAAGGGTTAGGTACTAGATAAGGTAATAGTTGGAGGGTATTTAAGAGTAGAGGGATTATTATAGAGTTTAGTAATAGGGGATATAAGGGAGTCTCCTTCGTAAGTCCTATTAGGTTATAGAATTAATTAGGTATACTACGCTTATAGAGGGGGAGTAGAAAAGAACGAGTAAAAGGGATTAGAAAGGCGCGGTTAATAAATAACTAGAATAATAGATCGTAGGGTATATACTATTAGGAAGCGTAGTAGATAGGTTTTACTACGGACTTTCGTAATATATATAAAGGACAAGGTAGGAAACAGCGATTACTTAGACGTATACTAGGGAACGGGAAACGATATAACGCTAGGAAAGGAGAATTCGAGAAGGCGCGATAAGTAAATAATAATAATACGAAATTATAGGAGGGTAGGCTAGTAGGGAGCGTAGTAGATAGGTTATACTACGGACTTTCGTAATAAGATTTAGAGGATAAGGTAGGGACGGCGATTATATAGGCGTAAACCGATAGAACGGGGGGAAGGGAATTATAAAGAGAGAAGAGTTCGAGGATACGTAATTAATAACTAATTATAATTTAGTATTATAGAAGGATAGGCTAGTAGGGTACGTAGTAGATAGGTTATACTACGGACTTTCGTAATAAGATTTAGAGGATAAGGTAGGAGAAGGCGATTATATAGGCGTAAACTAATAGAACGGGGAGAAGGGAATTATAAAGAGAGGAGAGTTCGAGGATACGTAATTAATAACTAATTATAATTTAGTATTATAGAAGGATAGGCTAGTAGGGTACGTAGTAGATAGGTTGTACTACGGACTTTCGTAATAAGATTTAGAGGATAAGGTAGGGACGGCGATTATATAGGCGTAAGCCGATAGAACGGGGGGAAGGGAATTACAAAGAGAGGGAAGTTCGAGGATACGCAATTAATAACTAATTATAATTTTATATTATAGAAGGATAGGCTAGTAGGGGACGTAGTAGATAGGTTATATTACGGACTTTCGTAATAAGATTTAGAGGATAAGGTAGAAAACGGCGATTATATAGGCGTATACCCACGGAATAGGGAGAAGGGAATCACGGAGAGAGGAGAGTTCGAGGATACGTAATTAATAACTAATTATAATTTTGTATTATAGAAGGATAGGCTAGTTAGAAGCGTAGTAAATAGGTTATACTACGGACTTTCGTAATAGGATTTAGAGGATAAGGTAGGGACGGCGATTATATAGGCGTATACCGACGGAACGGGGGAAGGGAATTATAAAGAGAGGGGAGTTCGAGAATATATAATTAATAACTAATTATAATTTGGTATTATAGAAGGATAGGCTAGTAGGGTGCGTAGTAGATAGGTTATACTACGGACTTTCGTAATAAGATTTAGAGGATAAGGTAGAAAACGGCAATTATATAGGCGTATACCTACGGAATAGGGAGAAGGGAATTACGGAGAGAGGAGAGTTCGAGGATACGCAATTAATAACTAATTATAATTTTGTATTATAGAAGGATAGGCTAGTTAGGAGCGTAGTAAATAGGTTGTACTACGGACTTTCGTAATAGGATTTAGAGGATAAGGTAGGAAACGGCAATTATATAGGCGTATACCGACGGAACGGGGAGAAGGGAATTACGAAGAGAGGAGAGTTCAAGAATACGTAATTAATAACTAATTATAATTTTGTATTATAGAAGGATAGGCTAGTTAGGAGCGTAGTAAATAGGTTATACTACGGACTTTCGTAATAAGATTTAGGGGATAAGATAGGATATAGCGATTGTTTAGCCGCGTACTAAGAGAATAGGAGGAAGAAAAAATCGCGGAGAGAGAAGGGTTTGGAGGGATATAATAAATAGATAATTGGGATTTTATATCGTAAGAGGGTATCCTAGTAGAAGAGCGGGAGACGGGTTATAAAGGCGGATTTAAGTATTAAGTTTTATATTATAGGTAGTAAATAGTAGGTTGCGGTATATAAGGTAATAATAGATTAAAGAATAGTATTACGCATTAACCTAAGAGGAAGAATCGAGGTATAGGATATAATAGAGGGTTTATTATAGGCTTAGGGGGGTAATAGAATAGGAAAGGTAGAGCTAGTTAGATTTTTAATTTTCTCGAAAGTAATAGGTACGGATACTTTAGTAGACAAAACCGACCTTAACCTTAACCCGTAGGCTACTATAATATTCTAAACTCTAATTATAATTCTAACCCTAATCCTAATTCTAATTCTAAACTCTAACTCTAATTCTAAACTCTAATTATAATTCTAACCCTAATCCTAATTCTAAACTCTAATCCTAATTTAACCCGAACCCTAATTCTAAACCCTAATTATAATTCTAGCCCTAATTCTAATTCTAAACCCTAATTCTAATTTAACCCTAACTCTAATTCTAATTCTAAACCCTAATTCTAATTTAACCCTAACCCTAATTCTAATTCTAAACCCTAATTCTAACTTAACCCTAACTCTAATTCTAAACCCTAATTCTAATTTAACCCTAATCCTAATTCTAAACCCTAATCCTAATTTAACCCTAATTCTAAACTCTAATTATAATTCTAACCCTAATCCTAATTCTAAACTCTAATCCTAATTCTAAACTCGAATCCTAATTTAAACCCTAATCCTAATTCTAAACTTTAAATCTTACTATCTATATCTATCTAAAAAATTTACTCTTTTATTTTTTACTACTATAATTAATTCTAAATCTAATTTTATTAACTATTTTCTTTTTTATACTTTATATAAAATATATATTACTAATACTACTAATCTTCTCCCCTTATCCTACTCTTTTCTACTTAAAAAATTAATATTCTTATTTTTTACTACTATAACCAACTCTAAACTTGATTTTATCTACTATTTTCTTCCCTATACCTTATATAAAATATATATTACTAAAACTACTAATCTTTTCCCCTTAATCTACTCTTCTCTACTCGAAAAATCGGTACTTTGATTTTTACTACTATAATTAACTCTAAAATTGATTTTATCTACTATTTCTCTTACTCTACCTTATATAAAATATATATTACTAATACTACTAATCTTTTCTCTTTAATCTATTCTTTTCTACTTAAAAAATTGATACTTTTAATTTTTACTACTATAATTAACTCTAAAATCGATTTTATCTACTATTTCTCTTACTCTACCTTATATAAAATATATATTACTAATACTACTAATCTTTTCTCTTTAATCTACTCTTTTCTATATAAAAAATCGGTTTTTTTAATTTTTACTACTATAATCAACTCTAAAATCGATTTTATCTACTATTTCTCTTACTCTACCTTATATAAAATATATATTACTAATACTTCCAACCCTAACTCTTTAATCTATTCTTTTCTACTTAAAAAATCGGTACTTTTAATTTTTACTACTATAATTAACTCTAAAATCGATTTTATCTACTATTTCTCTTACTCTACCTTATATAAAATATATATTACTATTACTACTAATCTTTTCTCTTTAATCTATTCTTTTCTACTTAAAAAATCGGTACTTCTAATATTTACTACTATAACCAACTCTAAAA
>QWZN01000380.1:0-16260 GCA_003693225.1 Venturia aucupariae
GCTACTTATTAAGTCGTTCCGTTTTCAATATCGTTAGTTTCGGAGTATATAGATACTCAAAGTATCGTCCCGTATATAGGTATCGTTGTTTGATATAGTTAATACGAACTCACGATCGCTTCGTATACCGAGGTTTTCTTTCAATCGTTATAAGCTTCGCAAGTGAAGTCCGTTTTCGTCTACTCCGAAGGATAGGTATCCTCGTTTGGAGTCGTAGTACCGATCTTAGGTCTCTAAAGGTTGTCCGGAGATCGGGTTCTATTATTATCGCTATTATCGTGTGTGGATATCTACAAATTAGTAATATAGATATCTCTTAGTAAGGCATTTGGAAAGATAAATAAATATAGTAAAAGAAAATACGTTACCAAAATGACTTCCTCCTTACTATATATACCAACTAATATAAAGAATCTACGGTTCGATATATAGTACAAATTCCCTGCGGAGATTACTAAAAATATAGTAGGAAGAGCGTCGGTAAGGTAAAGACTAGATATTATTATCCGCCGTCAATAGGATCTTATAGTCAGATAGAATAATAGAGTAGAGGTAAGATTAGATAGAAGTAAATATATAGATAAAGATAAGATAAAAGGTCTCAAATATACTGCTCAAAAGACTATGGTATAAAAGGTGGTATAAATATGTATTATTAGTTGGTTCTTGAATATCAGATAGATACTAAGTCCGTCCCTTATATACTAGCCCTATAACAGTATATCCCTACTACAACGGTATTATATAATATCCGCCAATTTACCTCTTATACCCGACGGCGATATAATACCTACCGCGCGGTAGATCGAACGAGAAATACAATATTCGGGATACTAAGATAATAGGAGGATGTAGGATGCGGAGTATATCGGTTAAGGGAAGGGTAGAACGGAATACTACGTAGGAAGAGGGTTATAATAGATAGAATAGCGCCGCCGTAGACGAGATAGTAGGGTGTATTAAGATGCTCGGAAAGAGATAATTGAGAAAGGTAAGATAATAAGGAGAATAGAGATATAGAACTAATAATACGACGCCGGAATATACTAGGGTCGGTATTAGGGGACGAGACCCTAAGTTATATCGAAACGAAAGTATATTAATATAAGGTAGTTAGCAAAGCTTAACGAGCAGTCTATATACGGACGAATATACTAGTAGTATTCATATACGGACAGATGCGATCGATTAGTAGAGCTGCTAGGCACCTACTTGCTATCGAGTTTAAGCTCGCCCGATACTAGGAATAGTTCAATATCGATATCGGATTTTAGTACTAATTAGAGCCGCTCTCTATATAATTATTTATCGATAGAGGTTAGATTAGGGAATACCGCACATATATACTTAATATTAAAACCTAACTAGGCAATAATAATTGCTTAATACTAGACTAACAAATTTCAAACTCGCGAGAGTTTTACTTACTATACTATATATTATCAACTCCAACTACTACCCGCATCGCGATCCCGTATATACTTCCGATTAATACTATCGTTACCGCGAACTAAAAGACAGTCTTGCACGGCTTCGCCTCTTACCGTTTCTAAGAGAACCAAATACCCTCGTTAACTACCAAGGCAACTAAACTCTCCATATGAGTTAAGTAATAGACGAGTAATTAGTACTACGGCTAATAAGATATAGTGATTCCCCCTACGGCGTCTATAGATATGGCGGTACTAGGAGCAGGTAGCCCCTACGAGCCTAGAGATAGATCGAATTGCTACTATAACCCTATATTACTAGAGCTTTTATATCCTACGCTTCCTAAGAGCACGACTGCTATTGATTAGACTACCGAAGATAATAAGTATATAATATAATAGGAGTTCGAAGATAACCCCCTCGAATCTACTATTATACGTAAGCTGAGATTGACTTCGGAAGTATTTAATAAGTTTAAGGAATAATTAGATAATATAGTAACCTAGCACCTCCTTAATATAACCCTGAGTAGTCGGTATTTCAGGGAGTTTTTATTTAGGTATACGATATACATTATGATATATAGGATATAAGGGGCCGCTAGTAACTAACGAGGAAAAGTGGTACTAGATTACTACTACGGAAAGTATCTCTAGGAAGGTCCGTCGGGTCCTCTAGGCTTTCGTAAAAAAACGCAAGTCTAGCCTTAGTCGAAACCCTAAACTAACTAACCGACCCGGCGGTTCTATAGCTATAAACGCTTAACCTCTACTCACGAATCGAGCCCCCCTACTAACTAACCGACCCGGCGCTTTTATAGCGTTCAACGCTTAATCCCTACTAACTAACCGACCCGGCGCTTTTATAGCAATCAACGCTTAATCTCCACCTACGCCAATTCTATCCCTTTAATAACCTACGCCGGCAAACCCTCTACCCTAGCCGTTAACCCCTATATTATAGTTATTATCTAGTATCTATCTATAGGCAAGTATAAGAAGATCTACTAAGCGCCTCTTCGTTTAAGAACCGTCCCCAACTCTAACTAATATAAATCGCGTTGATCGAAACGGCGGCCATAATAGAGTAGTTTATAGTAGCGGTCGGTCCTAAGGCGAGTTTAGATTAACGAGCGGTTATAGTATAGGTCTAGCACGAATAGAATCATTTAACTTTGGTTAACCGCCAGTAACTAATCGTCTAGCGCAATATCTACTAAGGAATATTACTACGGGTCTAGGCAACTTTATAGGTAGGGAATCGTCGATAAGCTTAGGACCTAGTTAGGGCTTTAACTTCGGAAATTCTACGAGACGACCTAATCCTAATAGCCGGTTCTTAGTAGAAACTCATCCTCGCCCTAGTACTAATATTGTCTCTATCCCTATTATAGTAGTCTACAGCTAGAAAAAGTTTATAAATTATATCGGTATAGATAAGGTTATAAACATATTCGCGTATAAGATTATAGGACCTAGACCCTAATATAACCTAACCTATATTTTATTCGATAGCCTTATGCGTAAGATCGAAGCGAGTTAGTACGTACTAGGCGGCGGCTAACTAGCTGACTCCTATAATCTAGACAAGCTCTTACTACGGAATCTACTACCTGATTATAGATACCGTAATCGCGTGGTTACTATAGAGAATATCGGTATAGCCGCTACGGTAGTATACCGCAACAACGTCTCTCCGATTACGTTCGAAGTATACGTGCGACTAGTACTCGAGGACGATTATAACGAGGGAAATGTATCCCGTAATAAATTGCCGCCGGGATATCCGGAGTACTTCTACGACGATGACGGTACTCCTCCTTCTAAGCGACCGAAACTCCTATACTAAGGAGGCGGTTCTAGAGCGTCGAATCCGTAGCTCCATTTATACGGAGAAGGAATAACTAATAATGTAGTAATAGGATCTATAGGAGAAGAGTAGAATATTATAGGTAAATAATAACCGCGTCTTAGTCTTAAATATTATATTCTAACTCTAATACAGTCCCTCCTTATTAGACGCCTCTAATAGCTATATACGTATCCTCTACTATCAAAGACCTTATAGTCGCATCTACTCTATCTAACGATGCAGACGATAAAGATATAAGCGATCCAATCTAATCGAATAATATTCTCGGAGATAAAGCTATACGTAGTATCCTACTAGTTAGTCCTTCCGCGTTAATGATAGTCCCTAAAGTACAACGAAGGTAGTCTTCTCCTCTATGTATCGATAACCCTTTACCTTCGAATAATAGAATACTAAACCTTAGCCTACGCTCCGCTACTTCATCTACCGGCGCTACTCTAGATAAAGGACTCGATACCGCTATCGTAAGCCTGCGTAGTTCGCCTACGGACGGCAAGGTATAGTCGAACGTAACTTTACTACCTAAAGTCGCTACTCTATTTAATCAGGTCGATTCCGACGTCGAGATAGGAGAGACTCGATCTATAGATAATAGTATACGATCGAGGCGACTAAGATTAAAGAGTAGTATAAAGATAGAGCGCGAGATTATATAGGTTAGCGAGGACGATTCTGACGTCGAGATAGGAGAGGCTCGATCTATAGATAATAGTACACGATCGAGGCGACCAAGATCTACGAGGGGTATAAATATAGGGCGCTAGATTATATATAATAGCGAGGACGATTCCGACCTCCTAGTTATAAATAATCTATCTACGGACAATAATGCACGATCGATACTACCAAGATCTACGAGGGGTATAAAGACAGTAAGTAAGAGCATGGATAATAACGAGGACGAGGACGAATTCGAACCGGACGAGGAGATAATAGAGCAAGGTAATATCCGCCCTACCCTTACGACCGTTAGTAATAACCTTAATACGCTTCTCGCTAGAAATATACTAGACGAGACTAATACCCGAATAGACAAATTCGAGGCGTCGGCTCAAATAATTAAAGGGCTCGACGAGAAGATTAGGGAGTAGAAGAATATTATTCGGCAAGAATATATATCCCTAGAGTTAGTCGAGATAATATATAAACTATTCGGAATTACCGCCGAGGGAATTAGGACGGTCCGATTTCTATAGATATATACCTACCCGAAGAATAAAATCGGTACTACTAGACTATACCTCCACGCGTACTAGGTCTACCAAGTAGTTTGGGAAATAATAACTATATTTAAGTACGGCTATTCTACCAACTTCTCTAACGTAGGTACTAGTAAGACGTTCGGTACTATACTAAGAGCCTGCGTCCGTTATTACTAATCTATAATAATTAGATACTCGGTGAAGCGAGCTACTAAATATCTCTAATTAAGGAAGGGCTAATCGGGTCGATACCTATTCTTAGACTCGAATAAGGCGAAGGAATACTAGCCCTTTGCGATCTATATATACGAGGAGGATTGTCCTAATTTCCTATATCTAAACCGATTGGTACTATAAGGCCCGGCGGTTACCGTTATCATTCCCGCTACCCTCGGATAGTATTGCGACACTTTTAAAAACTTCTTAAAGTACGATATTTAAGATAGCCCCCTATCCTATCTCTTACTATTAATCTACTATACCGCTAGCCAGATTCCATAGGAGTTTCGTATTTGGGAGTAGGTACGACAAGTCTAGTAGAAGAAGATAAGCTTTGATACTAAGAACGACGATAATAATATTATAGGGGAGAAGGACTATACCCGCTAGTTCTATATCGCTACGAATTTCACGGTAGAGAGGATAATAGCTAAATGGTTGAATCCCGCTACTAATAGGGGCTTAGGTACTCCCGGTACTATTACTAAGACTAGTACTACTACGGTTTTTCCCGAAGTAGATATAGGTTCCTTCTAGCCTAGAACTATACTCGTTGGTGTCTTCTTCTTCGATAAATATTATAAGACTATTACGTAGTCGACGTAGATTTATTATACGATTCGTTCTATTATTAAGTAGGGTAGAGGAGATCGCGAGGTTTAGTTTCTTTCCGCTATACTAATTAAGAATAGATTTAGTAACGTCTCCGTCATATTAGAAGCTTACCGAAGAATATAGGAATAGTACTAGAAGGATAATACTATCTCCGGTAATAACAAGACTACTATAGAAGAGATCGGGAATACTCTCTCTATAGAGAAGGAGGCTAAGATTACCAAGGCCTAGGCCGAAACCGTTAGATAGATCGTAAAGAATTAGCGATTTCTACCTATAGAGATTCTTGCCCCGTACGAGGGATTACTTAAGGCGTGGGATCTTACTATCCTCCCTATATAGCGAGTCGTTCGTAGTAGTACTATAATTTAGGGTAAGCCTATCTTTACCGTACTAGTATATTAATAAATCTAGGTCGACGCTCTACTAGATAACAACTCGACCCTACTTATAAAACGTATATCGAAGAGTTTCGATGAGGACAGGCGGGAGTACTTAAGGGAGAAGGCTAAGGGAGGTAGTAACCTCGCTAATTTTAATCGTAAGTACTCGGAGAAACGCGTAGTTACTATCTTCCCAGGTATACTCGACTTGAAGAGGGATTATAGTATTTATAAGACGTAGATATAGGATAGTAACTATAAGAAGGATATAGACTTATTTAATAAAGGGGAGGAGACTCTTCTATAGACAACGCCTAGTATACTAGACCATATCTACTTAACCGCGAAACGAGTCTATCTAATAATCGACGAGATCTACCGCTTCCGTATAGATTGGAAAGCGAATAACCCCAATTAGCCTTATCCCAAAGTAGTATTCACGAGTAAGAAACCGGTTACTATCCTATTCGTAGCCGTTATACTAAGGGCTAAGGTGAAGGAGTTTCCCTTACTAGGTTATACCGCTATCTATACTAGTAAGTAGAGCTAGAAGGATAGAGAAGCGTTAATCTACAACTTCTAGCGCGTTAGAGAGTCGACGGCCAATAACACGACTAAAAAGCGAAGTAAGAAGGCTAACGGAGGCGATAAGATCTAGAATCTCGGAATAATAATTAGTATAGCCGGTATCGGAATTAAGATAACTATAGCCAGCTAAGCCTTTGTATTCGAACTATAATATAACGAGGCGGACAATATACAATTCGTCGGTCGTATAGTTAGGTATAGCTAGATGATAGTAGTAGTAATCTAGTTCTTCTACTATAGTAACGCTATCATGAAATGGGAGACGAAGATTAGTAGCGATACGTCTATTAAGTATACGGTAAACGGCGATAGAGAGGATAAGGCCAAGGCCGATAAAGCGCGTAGGATTCGTCGTCAAGCTACTATTAAAGCTACTAGAGGAGGTAATATTATTACTATTATTAATTAGGATAGTAGGGAAGATTTTGACTAAATAGATAAATAGACTATAATATAGGAAGTAGGTTACTACGTTACGTACGTACTTAATTACCGGCGAATTGGAGGGAAAAAGTGAAAAAAAAATTAGTAGAGGAGTAAGGGAGAGACCGGGTAATAGAGTATATATCTAGCGTTTTATCGACTATTAGGCTTCCTATCCGATTACTAGACTACGATACGGGTTAGGGGTTTAGGTACTCGAAAGCAATTGAATAGTTCAAATAATTAACGATACCCCTATAGAGTAATAAGCTTTGGCAGGGGTATAAATACCTATTAGTCTACCGCAATTCAATCTTTACGTAGGTTAAGTATATATACGGTGTACTTCACGGCTATACCTATTCTTAGGATATCGCGCGAACTATGCGGTACCCGCACCGACATTTAGTTAGCGAAAGTATTCGGGGCGAGTAAGGATAGATAGTACGGCTTACCTATACATCGCTTCCTGAACGCCCTAAAGTATATTACTATTCATAGGAAGTATATACTACTATAGGACGGTAATCTAGCTCCGGAGTTTAAGATCTAGCGCTTAGTCAATAAGGATCCCTATAACCTATCCTTTATAGTCGATAAGGAGGCTGGTACTAAGTCTACTATAGCCGCTTACTTCTAAGATAATACAAGGGCACCTACTTAAAGGATCTACTATACGTTAAGCTTGGATTTGGATCGATAATTGAGTAGGTAATAAGTGACGATACTACCATTTTAGAGTAATAGGGCTTTGGCGGAGGTGGATATAAATATATATTACCGTTCAACGCGCCTTTTCTTATAACTATAATGGCTTCTCCTATACGTGAACGCGTTACTCCCCTCTCTTTAGCTATCTATCACTAGATTAATAGATATTATATATCTATTACCGCTTATACGGACGCTTTTAGTATCTTAGAAACCACCCTCCGAAACTATATTATAAAGCCCACCGGCCGCGCTTTAGGTACTACTTATATTCGAAGACTCTTATTAGATTAAGAGATATAGCTTATATACTAGATCTTACTCGAGGACTATCGTAGTTATCCCCTACCCCCCTCCTAGGTCCGAGAGATAGCGTATAAAATCCTGCAATCTCAAGGCGATAAACGGCTACTCGGAAAGAGATAGATTACTAACTTTAAGAAGCGTAACCCACGCGTCAAAACTATAATAGGCAGGACAATTGATAGTCCTAGTATTAAGGGAGCGTTACTAGAGATCCTGACCGCGTACTTTAAAGAGTTAGAATCCGTCGTAAAGCGGCTTAATATTAAGCCCTGTAATACGTATAACTTCGACGAGACGGGTACAGCTATTAGCACTATAAAGACTACTCGTAGTATAGGTTCGTCTAAAGAGAAGACTGCTAGACAGAAAGTACTAGAAGAGAGGGAGTAGGTTACTACTATTAAGTATATTTCTATAGATAGAAGGCTTCTCAAGCCCCTAGTTATCTTTAAGGGCGCTAGCGTACAAGTTTAGGGGTTCCCATCCAAAATCGTCCTAGATTGGCTATATATAAGCTTACCGAATAGCTGGACTTCTAATCTACTCTGTATTAAGTAGCTAGAGAAAGTATTTCTACCACAAACTACTTATAAGGAGGATGAATAGAGACTACTTATATATAATAGCCACGGCTCTTATATAAGCGTTGACTTTATATATAAGTACTAGATTAATTATATCTAGCTTTAGTTCCTACTACCGTATACGTCGTACGTTATACAACCTCTGGATCTTACGTACTTCGCCGTAGTGAATCTAGAATACCGTTCCATTATTCAATCCTTGGTAGCTATAGATAATACTATAAAGATCAAGAAGTCTCGCTTCATTAAAGCCTACTATAAGGCCCGGGCGAAGCTTATAAGTATTATTATCTAATAAGGCTTCAGGACTACTAGAATCTAGCTATTTAACCCGTAAAAGGTCCTAGAAAGCAGCTACGTCAAAGGATATACGGTGTCCTTACTTCGGGAGCTATCTATACCACCACCAACCCCCCTAAAGCGTAAATACTACCCTATAGCTACTCCCCCAATACTAAAAGTATCATTAGACTTCGTTATATACTCGGGCCTGGGGAAGATAGCACGCCCTATATACGTTAAGTTTATTAAGAAGGTATAGAAAACGTTTGAAAGATAGCTCTTGGAATATATATAAAAAGACGAGAAGATAGCCTAGTTAGAGGC
The DNA here is from genome assembly GCA_003693225.1 of Venturia aucupariae. Taxonomy (NCBI): domain Eukaryota; kingdom Fungi; phylum Ascomycota; class Dothideomycetes; order Venturiales; family Venturiaceae; genus Venturia; species Venturia aucupariae. The sequence continues at coordinate 8,941 of QWZN01000380.1, forward strand.
TAGATTAGCGTACTATAGTATTAATATAAAGAGGAAGAAGGTTCCTATTACTCCTAGTAGTCTCTTTATTAATATTAAGTAGAACCAAGGAGCGACGGGGGCCGAGGAGGAGGTTACTTAGAAGAAGATAAAAAGGGCTAGGACTTACGTAAAAGACCTTCCAAATCTTAAGGCTGAAAGGGTTTCGAAGGAAGTAGTAGCTAGAGGGTAAGCGGCGATAGAGTATTTATGGATTTTGGTAGATAAAATTAATAGTATAATAATTAATTGAATTATAGTATTGCGTTTGGCCACCCCCTACTAGAATCGTATCGCTTCGATGGGGGTATCGTCGCTTGTACCAAAGTAGGTATATATATTTAGATGCGGTAAGATATATAGATAAGTAGGGCGTATATAGACGTGTATATTCTGCGTAGAGACTACCAAATAGGACGAAAGGAATACGATTCAACAAGACTACAATATAGACTAGAGATAAGATACGAGGCGCCTCGGCCTACCTTAGTACCTAAGTCTACTAGGACGGGGAGCCAGAAACGCCCCTATATAAGAACGGTAGGCAAGTAGAAATCCTACCTCTACCTATTCCTAGTATAATAGAACCCTAGGATACCTCCTCTAAGGATCCTAGGGCAACCTATACTCTAGAAGAATAGACCGCCCTATCTCCGGGAGCTAAGGGATCTATAGATTACGGCTACGGGTAAGAGGATAGGATCCGGAACTATAGGAAGAACTTCTTAAGTTATCTTAGCTAAGTCGTTTCGCTATAGGGCTAGTTCCTAGATAATAGGGGTACTAAGCTATAAATTAGGTGCCTTGGGAGCAATCCTCTATAAGGGTAGAGGACCTCGGCCGTATACTAAGGAAATAACTACTACTACTTAACTCGGTCAATAAGTCTATTAGGCTATTCGTGGAGAACTATGTAGATACAAAACGGGCTAGTAAGTCTAGTACCTATTGGGCTAGGAGGTCTCTCTACCCGGTAGGGGAAGTACAAGGTATAAGGTAGGCTACCTTGCCGTCGTTACTCCTTAAAACGGGGGAACCTAGCCTATAATAGTAGGTAAAAGCGACGGGCTAGAAAGTTATACACCTATTAGGCTGGCCGGCCTTATACGAGGTAGGCTACTCTACCCGTAAATTTAAGGGTATACTACTATTAATACTCCTTAATTCAGAGAATCCTAATCTATAAGTAGGTAGATAAGAGTATCAACTCCTATATTAAACCTTCTATCTTCGGTCGTATAGGAGGAGGAGTAGCGGAGTAGCAACCTATTAGTACTATAGACGAGAGTATATATTATAGTACTATAAACGTTGCAACTAAGGAGGTTTAAATAACCTTCTCTACTCGATTTGGGATCCGCTACGCGGATCCCGGGGGGGTAGCTTGAGTAGAGAACGCAAAATTAATAGTATAATAATTAATTGAATTGTAGTATTGCGTTTGGCTACCCCCTACTAGGTCGTATAGGAGGAGGAGCAGCGGAGTAGCGACCTATTAGTACTATAGACGAGAGTATATATTGTGGTACTACAAACGTTGTAACTAAGGAGGTTTAAATAACCTTCTCTACTCAATTTGGGATCCGCTACGCGGATCCCGGGGGGGGCAGCTTAAGTAGAGAACGTAAAATATCGCTTCGATAGGGGTATCGTCGCTTATACCAAAGTAGGTATATATATTTGGATACGGTAAGATATATAGATAAGTGGGGCGTATATAGACGTATATATTTAGATATAAGGAGTCTAAGGGGACTAATTAAAAAGGCCCGACTATCGGATAGAGTAAATATAGTCACGTGGCGGAATACTAGTAATACTATATCGCCTATATAAAGAAAGTAATAACTATATCCTACTATAGCTAGGCCTACGTCGTAAATACCGGAGTACGGTCGTTAGACTAGAGCTACGATAATATAGCTCCTTAATATAAATATTAATATCTATAATACCATGTTCATATCTCTCTCTCGGTATATAGAGGAGGCGAATCTCCTTAGGAAGGGTAGTCTTGGCTCTAGGTTAAAACAATTGCAATTAGAGGCGATAGTAAGGATACTACGATAAGAGTTTCCGAAAGAGTTGGGCAGCGGAGTAGACGAGTATCGGACAAAGATTATAGGCTAGCTAGTAAAGAGTTATAAACGAAGCTACGTAAGGACGAATAATAGATCTACCTCCTCTCCGGAGAGTAATAGAATATTAGGAGCGCTATCTAGATCAACGATAATAAGTATCGAAAGGATAGAGGCCGAGAATCCCGCGAATATAACGTCTATTATATTCCTCCCTCGCGAAATCCGCTAGCTAAGGTTAAGTACAGAAAGAGTTCGAGGAGATATAGTTTATATAGAGGATATTAGTTTCGATGCGATACACGCACGAATCCGCGAGAAGATAGGGTTCGATAGGGAAAGGGAGAGGATTATATATAAATTCAAGAGTAAAACGGTATTAATCACGGACAACGGCGAATTATAGGCTACTTTAGTAGAGATATCGTAACGGAAGACAAAGCGGTTCTATTTCTTAATACTCCCCTTACGCAGTACGGTAGTAGTTAAAGGTATAGTACACGCTATGCGGAAAACCTATATTTAGTAGGCTGATATGATTTTAAGAGATAAAGAAACGTTGCCGCTCCTCCGAATTTACCTATTCCCCTAGTCTACGTGGAGAATTACCGTCCGTAGAATACGAAGCGCCTGATCGTACGCGATATATATATATAGGAGAGAAAAGGAGAGGCGAAGAGGAGTTAAGACGAAAGGTAGAGTACTATAGTACGGTAGTATAGTTACCTAATAACGGTCGTAAAGTAATACTAATTAGCGTAGCGATATATTATCGGAGTAGGCTTACGAACCCGATTATATACAAACTAACGAAGATAAGGACGGTAGGCAAGATTAAATCCCGATTAGGCGAATATATATATAGGGATATTCGGATCATGGTCCAATATAGCCTAGTATACGACGGTTAATATACCCGTAGCTCGATTATAGATAGTAAGTAGTTACTCGGTCGTTTTTTATACTAAGTTATATGAACCAAGGTTATAGAAAGGCTAAAGGGGCTAGGAAAGGCTATATAATACCGGAGCCGACTATATCCGATAACGTGGTCGGTATATTTACCTAGTAGACGATAAGCTCGCCCGCCTTCTACTCTTATTTCCTCGCGTAAATATACCGGTCCCCTATATATACCGACTCGCGGCTATTTACTACTTCTTATAACCTTATCGCCTACAAGTATATATTGTAGGTTACGAGTTATTAGGTAGGTATACGCTTAAGTTATACCGGCTTTGTACGCTAGATAGTACTATTGGCCCCTATAAAGACTAAAGGTTATATAAGTATTAGAAGTTCTAGCGACGGGGCGGAGGGGCTTATATTAATACCGTAAGGTAGGTACGTCTACGGTCATAAATACCAATACGGGCGTACGTAGAGAAGGAGGCTTAAATAGACGGATAGGATAGAAGACGGTAAGTAGCGACAAAAACTAGTAAGAGTAGCTAATCAAACGTTTAGGATAGTACGAGACCGAATACTACCGGAATAACGAATACTAGGACAAGCTCTACCTTTATAAGGACGCCGACTTCTTCGTCAAAACGGGAATAACCGGGCGAAGGAGCGGGTAGGAATATAACGACGAACGGGCTAGTAGGAGGATCGAAATACTTTAGAGACGAGAGCTTCTAATTCTCGAAGAAAAGACTAAGACCCGTTAGTTAATCAAGACCTATTAGTTAATTAAGACCCGTTAGTCAATTAAGACCCGTTGGTTAATTAAGTCCCGTTAGTCTATTAAGACCCGTTAGTCAACCATACTTAATATAAGGTAAGTAAGTACTAACGAGTCGAAAGATATAGCGACTTAGTAATATAATCGACTAACCGGAAGATAATTTAGGGGACGATATAAATTAGTAAGTATTATACAATTTATCTTTCGATACTTAATTCGTATCGAGGGGAGTTTCTAAAATAAAGCGAGCGAGGGTAGGTATAGAGGTACTAGGCGAGTTAGTACTTTTACCCCTAATACTAAGTATCCTAATTACAAGTATATATATAGGCCAAGATATTACTATTAACTCTTAGCGTAAGAATTAAGGTATGAACCTATAGAGAATAAGCGACAACTTTACCGACTACGCGAGGAAAGCTTAGTCGATAGCGTAGAATAATAGATACGATAGATCTATCCCGGTAGCGGAACGAGCCCCTAATATAGTACCGTCTATTATTTCCGACGACGGTCTATAATATATAAGTAATAGTATTATCTTAGACAAGATAGGTAGGTTAACTAGTCTAGTTGTACTCGGATCTCTTATCGTAGAAGTCGGGTTTTAAAAAGATAGTATACGTTGTAGTAAGGTTATACTATAGCTATAACGCTATAGGTATATTAAGCGAGGCCTAGTATATAATACTAATAAGCGACTAGGATTTCCTTTGCGCTTACCTAAAAGGTAGGAACGAACGCGGTTACCGATAGGTCTACGAAGGCATTACTAAACTAATTTTTAACGCTTTCTTTTATAGGAGAGGGAGTAGTAAAATCGGGAAGATCGTAGCAACAAAGGTTACGTTCGAGTTAACTATACCCGGCGAGATAATATATATAGTAGCGGCCGCAATTATACAAGCGCTTAAGATCGCGACGATAGCGAGTACTAGAGGGACGACTCGATAGGATAGAAGTACCGGCTATAGTAATATACCGCACAAATCCTTTACCGGTAAAGCCGAGCTAAGATAGTTTTCTAGATAACTACCGAAGCCTATAGTACGGCTATTATAATAACGCTAATATTATATAGCGTAATATTCAGTAGGTCTACTAGATAAAGATACGTAGGTAGGAAGAAGCCTTAGAGGGCGCTAGGCTTATTCGTATAAGTAAACCGCAAATTTAAGACCGTAATATATCGTTATAGATACTAAGGGCGATAGGGATATTAGAAGAAGATATTATATTAGCGATAGAGGATAAGAACTCGTAATATAAAGAGGAAGAAGATAAGGAGCTAGATAATATTACGGTTGTAGATAATAATTTGATTAGAGACGAGTAGATAAGGGAGGAAGAAGAAGATAATAATATTAGAATAGTAGTATAAGAAGAGGATATACTCTAGGCGAGGAAGAGTTTAAGGGGGGGAGATAAGGGTAAGTAGATTAATATTAGTAGTAAAAGATCGTTATCGCCGCTATTATCGAATATCGATAGGGTAGATAGGGTGGACAACGGTATTCAACTATATATAGATACGAACGATAGTATTTATCTATATATAGATACTAACGATAGTATTTAAGATACTAACGACGGTATTTATCTATATATAGATACTAACGACTATATTCGCTAATATACGGATATAGACGATAGTAAGGATAGTAGAGGCGCGTCTATAGTAAGTTTCGGATATAATAACTAGGATAATTTACTAACCGTTTAAAAAGAATACTAGTCCTATTCTCGAAAGGAGCGGAGGGCCGCTAGAATTTTCTTATAAGGAAGACGTTATAAAGAATAGAAGAGGGAAAAATATAAGTAAATATAGAAAATAGTTAGAGGACTAGTACTAATATTACCTAAGGTCGAAATATTTATAATAGATATTTTCAACGAGATAAGAGTAGTTAAGGTAAAGGTAGGAATATCCTTTTAACGGACCTAGTAGAAACTATTTAGTACTTTCTAGAGCTCGGTAACAGCCCTAGTTAATATAACGGAGCGGGGGTTATTCGTAAATATAGACAGCCTAATAACTAAACCAACTCCCGCGACGTATATAATAGGGGAGAGGAGGATAAAGGAATTCTAGAAAAGGGTAATAAAGGTATATAAGCTAGGGAATAGGAGGCCTATTCCTTCTTAGAGTATAAATATTAATAGTTCGGGAAATTGGGAGAGGATATTAGGGAATTGGATTACTATTAGCTATAGGTACCTAGGGTCGACTAGAGATCTCGAGGCGGTAAAGTAAGCGGAGGAAGAAGAGGAGTAGTAGTAGTTTAGTTATAGTATAAATAGCAATATTACTACTTAATTTAATACCGTTAGATTATACTAGGCTATAGTAGAATAAAGTAAATATATAAAATAGTCGAGTCGGGATACTCTACTTATACGGGAAAGCTAATCCGATTTATTAGTTTATAATTAATCTATATATCCAATTATATTAGTATAGGTAATGAAAGTATATATAACGTTTAGCGCTTATAGTTAGTAATAATAACTAGGTACTTAAGTTCTAAGAGTTTAGTATAAATTAAGTAGATTGTCGGCTATAAGTAGTAGGGACAATATACGCGGAATTCTTAACGATATAGATTACGAATAATTAGATATAGCGCGTAGAGAAGTAGGTTATTATAGTTCTATACCTTCGAAGAGGCGGCGCGAAACGTAAGTAAATAATAAGGGCGGAGGGTCGAAAGGAACGTATAGAGGATCTAGTTAAAGAGGACTAGGGGGTTTATATAAAAATAGATAATAGTCCGGTTTATATAGACTAAATAGTTTCTAACGGAACGTAAGGACTCGATAGTTTATATAAAAATAGTAGCTAGGAGTAACTATATAGGCGATATATACTAACTAGATCGTTAGACGACTAATTAACTAGATAGTCTACGTTAGGAAAAGTATATTATACTGTTTCTATCTGGTCTAGAGTAAAACTACTAGAACTACTAGTTCTATAGTACTCCTAGCTAGTCTACTAGAAAATAGTTTCTCTGTACACGTTACACTGTGGACTATCTAGATCTGTCTAGACTATCTAGATCTAGTGGTCTAGACCCTACCTAGGCCCCTATTTTCTAGGGGCTAGGCCCCTAGAAAATAGGCGCCTAGGCCTAGAGGTAAGAGTAGGCAGGACTTAGAGAAATACTTCTAAGTCTTAGAATACTAGTAAATCTACTACTACTTCTAGAGTATAATAGAGGTATATACTATTAAATACCGCCTACGCGAGAGAATATAGGGTTTCGTACCTTAGGCGGAATAAAAAATATATATATATATAGTCGTCGTAAAGTTAGCTAGGATAAAAAATAAGCGAGGTCAAAGCTTTTACCCTTGAAAACTCACGTTTTCTTGTGCATCCCTCCACGTATAATACCTATAGACCCTATAATTTTTTTATAGACTAGTATATATCTATACTATAGCGTAATAAAATATTTAGTAATAATATTTAGTAGTTACTTAGAAACTCCCAAAAATACCTACTTTTCTATAGTAAACTGGCTATAATAAATT
>QWZN01000381.1:0-16238 GCA_003693225.1 Venturia aucupariae
GTATATACAAAGTCGATATAGTTAACTATCTTTCTTCGTTATACGCTTTATTCTTATCTAAATTAGTTAAAACCTCTTATACCTAACTTATTACTTAGCCGCGACAATGCCTACAACCTATAGTTATAAGTTAAGTATACTTACCCTATATACTAACCCGTAATAATCGTGACTAGAGTCTCTTTTGTATTCTCTAATAGAGTACTTTTATATATACCCTTAGGCTATATACTATAGAAAAAATACTAACCTATTTATAGTAGCGCGCCAAAAGCAAGTTATCCCGATACTAGGGGAGACGATAGGACTATTATACCGAGTAATAAACGAAATAGGAGTAATTCGCTAACCGATAGAGGTCTTTAGGTTATAAAGTAAATATTCGTATAGTCTATTATTAAGAGATACGAGGGAGTCTCCCTCGTATCCCTCTTATACGGTACCTTTTAGAAATACTTACTAACACTAGCGTTACTACTACTACTACTACCGTTACTACCTATCTCTAGGAAGAGAACGGTAATCTATTAAGAGCTAGTAAGGATATATACTAAATAAGCCCTATTAATATATCTAGGCCCTCTAATAAACGAGCCGTTCCCCTTGTAGAGGTTGTTAAGAATAGACGCTACGATAGTCCTTACGCCAATAGCGACGTATTATATACCTCTAAGTATAGCCCTATTCCCGCCTATACTTACGCTCCTTCTCTTACTATTACCGACCCTTATATTTACGCTTCGGTTCCCGCGATAGTATCTACTTTGACTACTACTACGGTATCCGCTCTTGCCCTTACTATAGCGCCTACTCCGGCTTATACTTTAACCTTTACTTTGGCTTCTACTTTACCTCCTACTCTAGACCTTTATTATATACTCGCCCCTATCTATATTGCCGACCTTCCTACTATTAGCGTCTCTACAGAATAGTCTACGTAGAAGGCGGAAAAAATACCTAATATTATAAAACCTAAAGAGAAGGCTATTATAAAATTTAAAGAGAAGGCTACTACTAAACTCGAAGAGAAGACTAGAGCTTTCCGGATTAAATAGCGTAGTAGTATCGGTAGGTTGGATTCGTATACTAATAGCGAACTTATTAATATATATAACCTTTTAAGCGTCCCTATTCGCCTCTTACTAACTAAGCGCGACTAGATTATAGCTATCTATACCTACGCTAACGGGCGGCTTAATCCTAAGACTCGACCCAAATCTAGCCCTCCTCTAAGTAATAGAAACTTAAGAGTACGCCTTATAGACTTTTAGGTAGTACCCCCCCCTATCTAGCGCTATTAGTTAAGCCTATTCCCCTAAGCCCGGAATCCAAGTCAAGTAAGGCAAGAACCGGAATAATTAAGCGTAGTCGAGAGGGTTCGTACTATATATTAGAATAGAAGCGCTTCAAGATTAACCTAAAGGGTTTCTCTAGTTCCTAGCGCGCCTAGTACTACGGTTACGGTAATTTATTAGGGTACAATCCGTTACTAGGTTAAATCGGCGAGTAGTTAAGGTTTGATTAGGTTACTTAAGCTCGACTCCTATATAAAGTAGCCTTCTATTAAGTAGAATTCTAGAGGCTAGCTAAAGGTAGGCGTTTAAGAGAACTTTATAATAACTATTAAGGTACGTACTTTAGGCGGCTATCTTACAATTCTATCTTCCTATAAGAGTAGGTCTTCTAATATAAATAATATAGCCTAGAGTTTTAGGAAAGGGAATTATAGCCGGGCCAAACCCTAGCGTAAATACTTTAAGACGATAATACCGTCTACTTAGGGATTAGGGGATAGTTATCAAGTAGTAGTACGATAGACTCTCCGAATCAAATTAATATTCGAGCTATATATACGAAGAGTATAAATAGTATACTTATAATATTATATTCTAAATAAAACTTATTAATTAATACCTTAGAAGGGCTTTACCTTCCTTTAGCCCCCTAGTAATACCTATAATATTAGGGGCTATAGGGGAGTCTCCCTCCTATCCCCTAGTTACTTCTATTTATATTAGGAGAAACGGGAGAGTCTCCCTTATAACTCCTTTATATCCCCTATCCCTTACCTACTACCTTAAGAGAAACGTAGGGGGGCCTCTCTTATATCCTCTACTATAACCTTTCTCTTATTCCTATTATTCTACGACTCCTATAGGGGAGTCTCCTCCTATCCCCTAGTTACTTCTATTTATATTAGGAGAAACGAGGGAGTCTCCTCTATAACTCCCTTATATTCCCTATCCCTTACCTACTACCTTAAAAGAAAGGGGGGGCCTCTCTTATATCCCCTACTATAACCTTTCTCTTATCCTATTATTCTACGACTCTTTTACTATTTATACTAGAAGGCTTTAAAACTACTCGTAATAGTAATTATAACTATCCTATAATTCTTAGCTATATCTATAAATTTTACCTATTCTTACTACTAATATACGCTACTCTCTATTATATAAATCGCTAATTAATATCTAATAATATATTAAGTTACCAACCCTTTCTAATATCTATTATTATTAAGAATATCGTTTAGAAAGAGGTATAACTAGTAGAGTAGCCTATTTTAATAAGTCTTATTAAAGTAGTAAGTAAAAGTTAAAACTCCCTCTTCTTAATTACTATTTGATTTCTTTCTTACTTCTATCTATTATCTTGAATACTAATATAGACAATGTATTATCTTACCCTTCTACGTAACTATTCTATAACGACTACTAATCGAGTTAGCGCCGGAATATAGGCCGGGTATAGTCCGTCTAGTACCGGAATATAATCTTAGTCTATTCTAAGTAACTACCTTATTTAATATCCTTCCGTATCTTTTACCAAACCTAAACCCTCTAAATACTTTACTCGTTAAATAAAACTAGAGCCTTACTCGTATCTCCTATACTACCTAAGTAAAATAGACTACGCCTACGATTCTAGCCTTCTCGGAGATAGTAACGCAACTTAGAGGTCTATCGTATTATATCTAGGGGATATACCTCTTTCCTACTAGCCCCTCCTAAAATCCTTATATTAATAACCCTACCTAATCTATAGCAAAGACCTCCCTTTACCGAGCTAAGTAATACTAATAACTATAATAACCCTATATAATAATAGAGATATACTCGACGAATATAGCTATATAACCTCTCTAGCTATTACCTAGGTAGGATAGTCCGGCCTTCTCTTTACCTTTATATTAGCCTAACTATATAATATATATAACGCTCTCGAACTCAGCCGCGGCTACTACTACTATATATTTATATATATATATTGTATATTATAGAATACCGGTCGTATTTTCTATAATATAGCCTACGATTTAGCTGCGCCGGTCTAGATCTTATCTAAAAGAATACCTTCGTACGAACCAAGACCGGGGTCGGAGGTATAAAATTCGGTATTCTTAAACGTTACCCTATCTTACCTTCTAACTAACGCGATTAGGTATATATATACTATAACGAGCTCGAGAAGGCTAGAGATTAATAAGAACGTTACTTGAATCCCCCTTTAAACTAGATCTATATTAATACGGGAGGTATCGGGCTAAACGAAGAGGGCTAGAGTATAATATTATATATTAACCCCCTATACTAGTAATAGTAGGGGTACTAAGTAAACTTAGGTAGGTCGTATTAAAGATAAACCTACTAACGAGCTAGATACTCGGAGCCGTTATATATTTGAGCGGAACGTTCCTTTATTAGGTATCTAGTAAACTAGGCTTAGAATGAACGCTATAGAAATAATAGGTAGAGATTTACCTACGGGGACTATCTTTATAGGAAAAGATTCCTATTTAAAGCTCGGAAGCGTATACCTAGTTAGTTAGAACAAATCTCCTTAGGTAGGAAAATCAAATATCTTATTTGGTTTTGTTCTATTATAAAAATTTTATATAGTAGGTATAAACGCGTAATTATTATTATGACGGTCCTCTACTTATTAAGAGATATAAAAGAGTCTCCCCCTACTATACCTACTTAACTTAATTATATATTCGTAGGTTAGGTAATATACCCCGCGTTAGGTAATATCCCGTATCCTAGCCTTAGCCGTAGATCTAAGGATTATCCGCTCGTATAGTCCGTACGTAAACTTACTTAACCAACCCGTTACTTTTTTTCAATTATAATATATATAAACTACTACCGTTCCTCTTCCTCCTCGTAAATCTAGAACCGCGCTTGATTTTAACTTTACTTTCAATTTTACTATACTATCTAGGTAAGTATACTCCTACTATCTAGCTTTAAATCGCGGCTATATAGGGAGTCCCCTTCGTATCCCCTAAGGCTACGGTCTAGACTAATACCTAACTCGTAGCGCGCCGCTACTAGCTATATTACTACTAATACTATCTTTCTAGTTCTTCCTACCGTCTCGCCGAGTATAAGGTTCTTATTAATAGTAAGTCCGCCCTAGTCTAGGGGGGTCTAAGGGAGACTCCTTCGTATCCCCTAGTAGTATACCGCTTTTGTTTATATCTAATAAATATTAGCGAGATATAATGTCGGGCTACGATAAAGTACCCTAGGCGGTACTTTCGTCCTTATCTATTAATACCCTATACGAAGATACCCTAATATCGGATCCTATTCCTAGCGTAAAGGCTAGTAAGGCGGCCTCTATTACTATATCCCTAATATCCCGCGCGGCCTCGGCGTTACCTCTCCTACTACCCCCTAGTAATAACCTAACGCCGCCCTCTAAACTTTTCCTATCTAAAGCCCCGTCTTCCGACCTATTGAAGTATATCGCTCTAAGTAGGATCGACCTAGACGATAATAATAAGGACTTAGATATTAACTTTTTTCTAGATAATAATAATATCCCCCTTCCGGTAAGAGATCTAGATAGGTAGGGTTAGAATAGAGACCCTAGTAATTAAGGTTTTAATCTATAGTAAGTCCCCGACGAAGCTACGGCCGTAGACGCTCCGCTTTACTAGAATAAGTTGGATCAAATCCTAATATCTAGAGGTAAAGAGTTAAAGATTTACTAGAGCCCGTCTAAATTAGTACTATTTTATTATATATAACCCGGAGTATTTAATGCCTTTATAAAGTCTCCTCCTATATCTATTATCTTAAATACGTTATTCTCCGAAATCGATCTAGTCCGGGTCGAATGGGATAGAATAACGCTATAGGTAGTAACTAAGACCTATTTAAAGCTCTAAGGCCGGGGAAAGACCTTCCTTTCTAGGAGAAGGGAGGAGTATAAGAAGGTTAATAAATAGAGGATAGAAGAGTCCTACGCGGCCGTATTATATAATCTAATAGAATAACTATATATCGAAGATAAGGGGTAGTTCTTTAGTCTTACCTAGATAATAACTATCCGTACTAATTAGATATAGTTCTTGATCCGACGAGCAAAGTACCTCTACTATAAAAATTCGCTACGCGATACTAATAACTAGGGAATAAAAGATATAGTAAGTATATCGCCTCATATATAGTCCCTTAGAGAGATATTTGGGAGACTCCCTTATATCTCCCTAGATAAGTCTTAACCTACTATTATATCTTTCAGACCTAACTATATCGGTTATAGTAACTAATAGAGACGTAGGTTACTAAGGCACTTCGAAGTAAGCGTCCCGTAATCTACGCTACTACTACTAAATTAACTAGGATACTCTAGGCGAGGCAAGTACCCTAAAATAAGAAGATAGCGAGATTGGAGAAAATTACTACTAACCTTAGGAGTAAACTTAGATCGTACTATAATATAGACGTTTATACGACCTTGTCTAGTTACTCGTCTATATCGGAGGATTATATAGTCCCTACCCCTTTAGCTATCTATCGCCTAATCCGTAACGACCCTATAAAAGAGAAAGAGCTTACGGTAGTTATCGAAGAAATTAAATAGGAGAAGTTAGAAGTAAAGCGAGCTAAGCTCCTTCTCGCGTAACTTAACTACCTAGATACCTAGACCTTCTTCGACGATCTCGATTAAAAACTAATAGACTAAATAGAATATAAACGTAGGGAGAAGTTTATTAATATATTTAAAGAAGTAGTAGAATACGAAGAAGAGTTTAGTAACGCCCTTAGTATCGGTCTAAAGAAGTATATACCTAGTCTCGCGGAAGATCGACCCTTCCTCCCTTAAATAACTCTAGCGGTATCTAATAGCCTAATAAAATAATACTTCCGCGATAATACGCTCTTAAAAAACGCTTAGGACGTAGACCTATTAATAAATAAGCTAGACTATATTAGCTCTTACCCTAGACTACTTAAAGTTTATAATATTATTATAAAGGTTCTCTTCCCCGATACCTATAAAATAATAAGACCGTAGCTAATTTAGAGCGACTAAGACGTAGTAATTATCAAGTAGACGATAACTAAGGTATTAAACCCTTATACCCAACTAGTTAAAAAGTAGGGTAAAGAAGACGCGTTAGTCTTAGCCCGTTTAGAAACTAGGAGTAAGGGAAAGTACTTACTCGACGTACTACTAGAAGTCGCGGCCGTTAAAGACTTATACTAGAACGAGATATTGGCTACCGAGATAGATATAGTAACGGGCCTCCTTACGAATACTAATTAGGAGAATACTAGATTCCTTAAGGTATATAAGAAACTTAACGTAGACCCCGGCCAACCTATCTAGCTTAGAGGAATAAGAAAGGGTAGGCCTAGCCTCTTCTAGTTCTAGGTCTATACTATTATCTCTATAAGCGAGAAGCTTAAGGAAGGAATCGTAGATAGTATAATTCTTACTACCGTAGTTAGGCTTAGGAAAACTATTACTATACTTACTTTAGTACTCTAGGTAAGTAATCTCGTATATCCTTAGAGGGTTACGAGGGAGACTCCCTCGTATCCCCCTATACTCTTACTTGATCCCTCTCGATACAACCTCGTTATACTAATAGTATCTTCTAGGAATACGCCTAAAAGTATAACAAGCTCTAAGCCGCTATCGATTAATACGAGATCGATAAGAATAAGGCTAAATACTATACTACTGCCTAAAGTATCGGGAAGTTTCGGCTCTAGTTAGTTATAGTCCCTAGTACCCTCGTTAGCTAGTAGTATAAAGAGGCTACTAAGCTTTCTAAAATATTTACTATCTTTATCTACTATTCTAACCGTAAGAAAGCCCCTATAGAAGTGCTAGTAGAGTAAGACGATAGTACCTAGGGCTCGTAAGCTATTATCTATAAACGAATTAACTAGCTACTTAAACGTTATTCGAAAGCTATAATCAAAATATCGAAGATAGCCTAGTAATACTACGCGAGTCTAGTTCTAGTTATTACTACTTCTTAAACTTTTACTATACGTTACGGTCCTAGAATCCAAAAACTATACCGTTAAGCGAAACTCCGAAAGGCGTAGGATACCCGTATAATAGATAATCGAAGCTTTACTACCTAGTAGGATATAACTAAGAAAGGCGGGTTGAAATACTATACTATAGACGAGCGCTAGCCTCGCAACCTCGCCGGTTTATTTAAGAACCTTATTATCGACGAGGCCTATAAATTTAGAAATCCCGATTCCTAAATAGTTTAGGCCGCGAAATAGGTTGGGTATAAGAAGACGTACCTTATAACGGCGATACTAATCTATTACTCGGCTAGAGATATAGTAGGTTACTTAGCCTTAATCTAAACCGACGAGGCTTGCAAACTAGCTAGCGAATAGAGTATTACTACTATCGATAAAGACGTATCGCCTCTTTCCGCGGGAAGTCCCTACGATTAGGACTATATTAAAGCGTATAGTATACCTAATAGAAAACCGGATCGAGATATAAGACTCCGTATTACTACCCTTAGTTCGTTTAGTAAGTACGTACTTAAATAACTACGGATTACGCCTCCTAAAGATACCTTGGTCCTTATATTTAACGAGGTACTTACCCGCTATAACTACTCGTCTTCCTATCCGCTAGGTAATTCTAACTATTCTATAGCGAAGAAGCTATCCAAGTATATTTAGTTAATAAAGAAATCGTAGCTCTTAGCCCGTTAGTAATTAGTCTTCGATACTATTATACGTCCCGCGTACGATCGTATTCGGATACCGTTGGAAGGTTCCGATCTAAACGCTCTATCTAGTACTACTAGAATTAACGGTATATTATACCGACTATATAGTACCGGTTCGACGTTTCCGCTATTACTTCTTATAGGAATCCTAAGGTCTAACCCTTATATCTCTTAATCTTCTACTAATAAGCGCCTCTAGCGCCTATATACTAACCGTTAAGCCTTTATAAACCGCGCGCGGCTTAAGTAGGGTCGTAGTCGCTAGGCGGAGTATAC
The DNA here is from genome assembly GCA_003693225.1 of Venturia aucupariae. Classification (NCBI taxonomy): domain Eukaryota; kingdom Fungi; phylum Ascomycota; class Dothideomycetes; order Venturiales; family Venturiaceae; genus Venturia; species Venturia aucupariae. Next base: position 8,294 of record QWZN01000381.1, read on the forward strand.
GGTAACCCTAAAGTAGAAGCCTAGTTAATAATAGGACGGATAGCCTAAACTCGATAATACCCTACTAGCGGACATAATAGACTATCTAAGTAAGTAGTACGATCGTCTTTTTATCCTATAAGAATACTACTCTATCTACCTCCTAGTATACGACTACTATTCCTTTCTATTCTATACCTTATATTATAGTTCAACCCCCCTCTTCGCCCCGTTATATAGGGAGATATATAGGAGTCTCCTTCGCATCCCCTAATAGTCCCTTACTATATAGCGACTTAGCTCCATTCGACGCGTAGCTAAACCCGCCCCTTTCTATCGAGTTTTATAGAGAGACGTAGAGGAGACTCCTTTATATCTCTTAATAACCCCTTCCTTTCCTACCCTTCCGACCCGGCCTTGTTCCCTATACCTATATTATAACTTAGCTCTAATATTTCTAGGTAATTCCGAGTTATTAAAGGAGTTATAGTATAAGTACGAAACCGAATAGTCGTTCTAGGAGTTTGAGGGGAACGATATTTTTAACTAGCTCGAAAAGTAATATCCCTATAGTTTCTTATAGCTAGTAGAAGATTAGGTAATTCTTAAAATACTTACCTATATCTAAGTAAACGAGATACTAATACCCCTTCTACCTAGCGCTACTACCGATTAACCTCCGGATAAAACTCTAGATAAACTATATATACCTATCCTAGCCCGAACTATAGGTACTACTATAATTCCTCGCCTCCTAGTACTCGACTCTAAATATACCTTAGCTATCTAGCTTAAGCTTCTCTAGGTCGTCCTTAATCTATCGCCTCGCTTCCGCGATACCCTTAAATTCGCCTTCGATTATCTTCGTTATAGGGAGAAAGCTTCGCTATAGATAGGCTTCCTAATCTATTAACGGCTTATCTACTACCTCCTTATTATAGCTCGTCTATATAGTAAGCTATTCGATTCTTAATTAGGCCGTACCGACCGCGATTTACTCGTAGATACCTTTAATAATTAAGCTTACGATTCGAAACATCCTTAATTTATCTATTATATATACGATGTTGGCGGTATAGGGCTTAATTTCTACGTTAGGGGTATATATATAATATTAATCGTCGATCCGCCCTCTAACGCGTCGTAGGACTAGTAAGTAGTTGGCCGTTACTACTATATTAGCTAGGTATACGATATCTACGTATTACGGCTATATATTATAGGGACGTATAATAAGTAGGTATATAATCGTACTTTCGATTTATACCTTCCCGATATCTAGGCTAATCTCGACGCGAAACGCTTCTAGTAGACCGTAAAAGCTAAGCCTAAGCCGGGCGAGTTAGTAGAGGCGGCTCCCTTACGTCTCAAAGCCTCTATAAAGGGAATCTTTAAGCGTATTAGCGCTACTACTTTTGCCGATAGTCTCCGCTATATATTAGCGTTCGAAACCCGGGAATTCGAAGATAATAGTAAGGAAGAACGTCTTTAAGCTCGAATTAAGGAAGAATCTAGAATCTTAGAAGACCCTAAGAATAATAAAGCCGCCCGCTAAGAAGCTACCTAAAACTATACGCGGCTTCGCCTTAAGAAGAGGTAGGTTATTCTTAAGAGTTAGAAGACTATCGAAGCTAACGAAGTCTATTATCTTTTATTTAGCTTTCGCTATNCGCCTACTAGGAAGCTACCCGAAACCTTACGCGGCTTCGCCTCGAGAAGAGGTAGGTTATTCTAAAGGGTTAGAAGGCTATCGAAGCTAACGAAGTCTATTATCTTTTATTTAGCTTTCGCTATAGTATAGGCGATATTAAGTATAAGGTAGATACCGATACTAGAGCGGGGGCTAACTTCCTCTAGCGCTATAACGATAAATAGAATACTAACGACTTTTCTAAGCTTTTTAATAAGGAAGTAGAGGTAGAAGGCGAAGATACTACTAGAGACGTAGATACTAGCCTAGAGGACGGTACGACTAAGCTCTCTAAGAAATAAAAACGCCCTACTAGAAAACGCGGTAATAAGGATCTAGACGTAAATATTAGCTNAGGTAGAAGGCAAAGATACTACTAGAGACGTAGATACTAGCCTAGAGGACGGTACGACTAAGCCCTCTAAGAAACGAAAACACCCTACTAGAAAACGCCGCAATAAGGATCTAGACGTAAATATTAGCTAGTAACCTTAGTATAGTCCTAATACTATTACCCGTCCCCCTAATAGCGATCCCGCGCTAGAGGCCCGCCTATAATATACCCTAGCCTAGGCCGGTTCACGTAAAGTTCTTAGGCTTTTACCGCGTAAGCGGAATAAGATACCTCCTATACTACGAAATACTACTAGGCCTTAATTACTTAAGCTCTATACGAAGTACAATTTAACTCCTCCTAACTAAGCTACGACTACTACGATAAGAGAAATACTCTTATCTAGTAAGGAATTTGTAGAGGAGGCGCTTGAACTATAGATAGTCGTCGAGGACGCTAAGCCTAGCGAACCCGGTTCGCGTAAAGATAGAGAAGCGCAGCTACCTACTACTAAAAAGAGGAGGGTTAGCGAAGAGTATAATACGAGTCTATAGGATATAGATATCTAAAAGCGTAAGGTATAGTAGAGGGTTTATTAAGGACTATCGGTCGGTTATTATAACGGTAGTAATAATAGTAGATTAGGTTATATAGATTCTATAATAATAGAAAGGTTAAGGCTAAAGGAATATATCTAATCCCTATACCCGCTATAGTAACTATACTATATATAGTAGACGATATAATAGAGTCTCCCCTATATCCCCTATAAACGATTCGTACCTACGCCTTACTATACGTTGTAGACTATTATCCGTATCGCCCTTTTATAGAAAATATATCCGCTAATCGGATAATATTAATACGTAAATACGTCGGGTAATAAGGACGTAGGTATACTAGGCTATATAGATTTAGTATTATATAAAGCCCTAGATTAAGATATATACTAATAGATTACCTTATTAATATTATCTATATTATACCTCGACCTACTTAGCGGTTTATAGCGAGCGATAGGTATCCGTCCTATAATATTTTAGACGAGTTACGCCGACGTCTTTATATATAACTAGTAGTATTATACTAAGTTACTCTCCTTAATATAAGGCGTAACGCGAGGGAGCCTCTCTCGTATACCTCTTTAAAAGGTATAGGTAGACGTTATTAAGCTACTCCTTATTCGTTAATATAGCTATATAGTAGGTAATACGAAGGAGACTCCCTCGTATATTTCTAGGAATAATATATACTAATAGGTAATACGAAGGAGACTCCCTTATATATCTCTAGGAACGATATATACTAATACTATTCTAACTTATACTACCTAGCCGTATAGCGTCGCTCCGCTAAATATATAAGTAGAATTAAGGAGCCTTACTCGTATCTCCTAATAAACTACTTAAGCCCTCCTCCTCGACAACGCTCTATACGCTGATTTTCTTATATACGTAAAATACCTACAACCCTCCCCTTAAGGGTTATATATCGCCCCTATATCTAGGGTTACTAGATAGCCTACAACTCCTACTCTTACTCTACCTCGCCTTATAATCGCTATCGTCTCTTATCGGAGTTCTTATATAACTATAAGCTCTAGCTCTTATCCCCGAATACGTTATTCCCTTTTAGTTTAAGGATTACCTAGAGGATAATAGCGAGGGCTATTAGACGACTATCCGGTAGGTAATAGGGGGGAGATCGGGAGGGTATTTGAATAATAAATATACGGTCGTAGGTATATTCTAGAATCCTACTTCTACCCGTAACTACGACTACGCCAAGCCTTAGTTACTATAATCCTCTCCTATATATATATTCTAAGAGTTATTATAGACCTATAAATTCTAGCTTTGCCCGCAACCTAGCCTCGTCTATTATTATACTAATCTTTAACGAGCCCTAGTATCTTGATCTATTAATACCGTTTTTACTATATAGTCTCCCTAAATTAGTCGTTATTTCGTCGCAATTAGCTATAGATAATACCTCCTACCCGCCTATAATATCCAAACGAGTAAAAGAGTTATTTCGAATATAGAAACCGATAGTTAGTAAACGCTAGATAAAAATATAGGAGAGGGAAAATATACTTAATAAATATACGTAGAGACTAAAAGATCGGGAAGCTAAAAAGAAGAAGGCGCTATAGAAAACGAGAGAGAAAGAAGCTACGCGGAGAGAGATACTAGTAAAAGAAAGATTAGCTCCTATACTAACTCGGATAGGAGGCTTCCTAATATTATAGGATCTATCTAGAGTTAGTATCCTTCCCCTTCTCCTCTTTATACTACTAACTTTAGTATTAAAAAGGTACGTATAGAAACTTTCTTAGGTATTAGTAAGCTAGTCGCCTAGCTAGACTCGACTAGTAGTAAAGATATCTATATAGTAATCCCGGATAGTACTAGGGATACTATAGACTATAACTACGACGATGCCGTTAGGTACGGGGCTACTCCTAAATAAGACGATAAGGTCGAAGACTTAACGCCGCCGCTACTATATATAGTAGCGAATACTATCTATAATTAGCTAGTATTATTTACTAATACCAACGTTACAAGTCTAATATACGCTATAGACGCGAATTAAATCGATTACCTATCTAATAGTCCTAAAGACGTTTAGGCTAGCGTCGGTTTAGACGAAGTTTTATATTCCCGTCTTAATAGAGAGGTACAATCTTTTAATAAGGAGGTTATCGCTACTAATATTAACGTATCGACTCCCCTATTCTTATCTGATATATTAACGGCCTTTATTATATCTAATTTATAAATCGCCCGGGAACTTTCGATCGAATCGTACCGTAATTACTCTCTTTCAAGTTCGATTACCTAAGAGTAGAGCTTAATAAGGTAGGAGGAGAACGTACCCTCCGATACTATACTAGTTAATACTAGATAGACGGACGTCCCTATCGACGATAATCGAATAGCCGGTATTCCGCCTTATAACTTTCTTACTACCCTATAAATCGGTATTAGAGTACTATATCCTCTACCTATTATAGATACCCAAAGAGTAGATATTGACCTCTATTTCTTTAGTATATCTATATAGGTACTAGACGATCTCGTAGAGGAGGATATATAGCTATCTCCTATTATTTCTATAGATAAACAATAATATTAGCTCGATTCTAAATCTATATAATAGTATAATAGAATCTATAGGATATAGAGAGTAGGTATTAAACTAATAGTATTAGCGAGGCCTTCGGAAAGGCTATACTAGTAACTTTGAGGTAAATAAGGTATATCTCCGAGCTATTTTCTATAAACTAAATAATATATAGTAGGTAGAAATATTAAGAATACGACTAGGAAAAGGGTAATACCTACTTATAGCGCTACTCTAAAAGAGCTCTCGTAAGTATTAGACTAAGGTTACTACCTTCTTAGCTTCGTTCCTTACGACGATTCTTTCTCCTCCTTTTTAGCTACTAGGAGCTACGGCTAGGAGCTATAGCCTTCTTCTTAGGAGTCTCCTCTAGTATTAGTAGCTCCTTACTATTAGCTATAGCCCTAGTAATAGTAGCTTCCTATACGTTCTACTCTATATATTTCTATCCTCTTTCTCCTTCTTTTTAGCTACTACCTTCTTAGCTTTATTCCTTACGACGATTCTTTCTTCTACTTTCTAGGTACTAGGACCTCTAGCTAGAAGCTACGGCCTTCTTCTTAGGTACTATTTCCGTATATATATCTTCGCCGCCTTACTCTAAGTTGCTAAAGTAAAGAGGGTTTTATAATATATTATACTAAGGTCTTAATCCGTATATATAGTTATATCGAGGCGTAACTAGATACTATAGATAAGTAGGCTTTTAGATAATATAATCGCTAAGTAGTTCGCTATTAGGACTTATTATAGTCGTTAAGTTTACTATAGAACCGCGAGTAATATTGGCGTACGAGGGTAGATTAGTTAGTCTAAGAGTTAGGTTAGTAACTTGCTCGGTCTACTATATAAGGAACTTATCGAGGCGTATAGCTACCTTTTATTCCGATAAGTAATTTATTAATAAGTTCCTAGTATAGTAGAGCGAATAGGTCGCTAACCCGACTCTTAGACTAACTAATCTACCCTTATATACTAATATTACTTACTTATATCTTGATACTTATATCTTGATACTTTATCTATACTATATATAGTAATCGAACTAGAGACTAGTCTATATATCTATTTTAATATAATACCGATCGTTACTACCCCTTTCTACTAAGTAGTATAATATTCCTATCTAGAATATAATAAATTTAATACTTATACCCTCTAAACGGGTTATAATAAAGGAGAAACCTTTTAATAAGATATATATAAATAAAGCTAATACTTCCGCCGCTATAGTATTATAGAAGTAAAAGAGAAGAGACTCTCTATATTATTAAACTACGTCTATAAATAAAGGTAATACCTCCGCCGTCCGTACCTTATTAATAATATACGTTTGCGTCTTAGAACTAGATACTATACGAAAATAAAAGGCTAATCTTTAATAAGCTTTATCCTATTATTTACCCCTATATACTTCTATATATATATTAAGGGATATAAAGGAGCCTCTCTCGTACCCCTCTATAACCTAACTACGCTAATATTATAATATATATATATATAGTCTTTCGCTCTACGTACGTTACCTATTATAACTAAAATCGATAACCCCTAAAGATTCTCTTCGTATTAAAATATACTCTATATATATAGTCTCTATTAAGGTTTCGTTAGCCGAGTAGTCGTATAGTTAAGGCTATATTTGTTTAGAAGGTAATTAAGAGTAGTCTTTATAACAAATACCCGCTAGTATCTATATTATTTATCCCTAGTTCGAGTATAGGAGGTCTTTCTTAGAAAACTTGGTTACTAGAATATATAGAGGGTTATAGGTAAAAAGTTATTTAATAAGATAACTAGCTCTTCGCTATATCCGCTTGGTAAGATTATATAATTAGAACGCGTAAAGAGTATAAGAGCCTATCTTAAAGTCTAGATTACTTAGTAAGAGTAAGAGCTTTAGAGATATATTTAAGTTCTACTATATCTAGGTAAAAGGTTATTTAATAAGATAACTAGCTCTTTACTATATCTACTTGGTAAGATTATATAATTAGAATACGTAAAGAGTATAAGAATCTATCTCGAAGTCTATATTACTCGGTAAGAGTAAGAGCTTTAGAGATATATTTAAGTTCTACCGTATCTAGGTAAAAGGTTATTTAATAAGATAACTAGCTCTTCGCTATATCTACTTAGTAAGATTATATAATTAGAACGCGTAAAGAGTATAAAAGCCTATCTCGAAGTCTATATTACTTAGCGAGCGTAAGAGTATTTAGAGATATACTAAAGTTCTACCGTATTATAATAAAGAAAGTAGCTTTTATCTAAGGACTACTCTATATATTTCTATCTTCTTAGGTAATACGAAGGATCCTCCCTTATATCCCTCTATATTTTACTCTTATTATACTAAGTCGCTCTACTCTACGTATCGGGTAATACGAAGGACCCTCCTCTATATCCCTCTTAGTAGTTAAAGATTATAGTAATATCTATAAGTAACTAAGCGAGGTCCTAGCTAACCTCCTTATCTCCGCTCTATAGTTATCTCGGGAGAAGATTATAGTAATATCTATAAGTAACTAAGTAAGGCCCTAGCTAACCTCCTTACCTCCTCTCTATAGTTATCTTAGGAGAAGATTATAGTAATATCTATAAGTAACTAAGCGAGGCTCTAGCTAACCTCCTTACCTTACTCCTACTCTATAGATATCTCGGGAGAAGATTATAGTAATATCTATAAGTAACTAAGCGAGGCCCCAGCTAATCTCCTTACTTCTACTCTATAGTTATCTCGGGAGAAGATTATAGTATCCTCTACTAGTTACTAAGCGAGGCTCTAGCTAACCTCCTTACCTCCGCTCTAT